>VYZV01009732.1:218472-253016 GCA_013401275.1 Pandion haliaetus | reverse complement strand
ACCGGGAATGGAGCTGAGCCGGGAAGGTGGGAGGGGGGGGAGGGAGGGGTTCTGATGTTTGGTTTCCCTTCCCAATACCCTTGTGTTTTGTTTTTGTTTTGATCTGTAGTAAATGAAATTGATTTTGTTTCTTCCCCAAGTTGAGCCTGTCTTTTGCCCGTGACCATAAGTGGGGAGTGATCCCTCCCAGTCCTCGTCTCGACCCACGAGCCTGCCTTTGGATTTTCTCCTCATCCCCGCGTGGCCAGGGGAGGGGGTGGGGAGTGAGTGAGCGGCTTCGTGGTGCTTTGTTACCAGCTGGGCTTAAACCATGACACCCTTCTAGCCACACACCAAACTAGAGGGAAGGGGATCAGGTCTGAAGTACAGCGTGTAACCTTGGCAAAAACACGCTGCTCCTCCATAGGGCCTAACAGCAGCATCTCTGTTTGGCTCTTGATCAAGAGCTGCCTCTTGCCCTGCTGCGTGGGGGTGCAGTCTCATGTCTCTCCCTGTAGGTCTGGTGTGGAGATGGCCTTTGGGTTGCACTTTAATTTGTGTATGGGCACTGTTACTGGTTGTGTTTAGTCATGTCATGCTCAGAGGAGAGGGATGTGCTTCCTGGCCGGAGGAGTTTCCAGTTTAAGAAGAGTACAAACCTGTGCAAGTGAGCTCAGTGGATGTTGAAGGAGGATGCAAGAGAAGGGAGCACAGGGCTGGCAAATGTATATGTTGCATTTTCTAAGTGCCAGGTAACTTTTCAGGTTTTCAGGGGGTAAACCAAGGTGGTGACTGGTAGTGCGTTACATTCCCAGCTGTAACTTGCTCTGTGTAACTGCCTTAGTAAATACCTATCCCTCTCCCTGAGAGCTGGCAGGGAAGTAACCTGCCCTTTAATCTCAGTGTAGCAAAATACACAAGAGCAGTCAGAAACACGCTGTTACTTCCCACCTTTGCTTACCTCACATTCTTGCACAGCTATGCTTTTAATTACGTCTGTTTTTTGGAAAGCATTTAACTGCCCCCCCAGTGACCCAGGGCTTAATTTTTCCAGCCAGAGTCAATACTAGCTGTATGGAGAGTACTGCCGTTCTGTGGTGCTACTGGAGCGTGTGGGTCGTCCACCAGGCTGGGCCTCATCTTGCTGAACATCAGTATTCACAAGCTGGGAGTGTAGCGTGAGCCAGGCATGCTGTCCTCTCCTCAGTAGCTTGTAGAGAGAGAAGGTTGGTACCCAGCAGTGGCTTGTCACATCTTTGGAGGTATGTCCCATCTTTCTGGGATGGGATGCGTTACCTTTCTAAAGTGCTGGTTGCTTTCCACTGATGAGGGTGGGATCCTTCCCTAAGACTGGTATTCAGGTGGATTAATTTTAAGTGAGAATAATCCCTTCCCAATTAAAAGCTGTTCAGTTCCTTGGCATTGGTTTGAACATACTTTTGTGGGAAACTGCAGTCTGCCATAGATTAGGAAGTTTGCTATGGGCCTTAGGGATGGCACCATATGTAATTTGTAAACATGTAGAACATGCTCTGTTTTCAGCATGTTTGGGGCGGTGGGAGGTTGTTACATTTTTGCTGTCCATGCTCTGGCATCATCATGTACATTTTTGGTGTTAGGGGAGGTGGAAATGCACAGCATCTCTTCATGCCAAGCTTCTTGATAAGATCTCTTGTGGGCACTGAATCTTGAAAAATGAGCTCTTTTGCCTTTTGTGTCCCTAGAAGGGGTGAAATGGTTTTGAACAGACAACGGCTGGATAGATTGTTACACAGTCCTGGGATGAGCACATGCCTGAAAGTTTTGTTTCTTTACTGGGTGACCTCATAGGTATGACTATAGCAGTCCCAAAAATACACTGCAGCGTAGAAACACCTCAGCTTGCTTTAAATGAGATGTTGGGTGCTAGCTGTAATCTAGCAATGACAGTGTAGAGCTCAGCACAGGCTAGTTTTCCCTGCTGTTTGTGTGCACTAAAAATCTAGGAAAAAAGTATAGACATACTTGTGACACTTCTGGAAGAGTGTTATACATAAAAATACTCTGACTAGCTAGCTTTGGGGGGTGTGGTGATTCCACCCCCCACCATGTTTAGACCTGGTATGTATTTGAGCATGGAAGAGTTCATTTCAGAAATGAGGAGTTTAAGGATTAATGGGTTGAATGTCTGAATTTATATAACCACTATATTCAATGCGTTCAAGAACTTCAATTGTTTTCTGTCTATCATTTCCTCTTTTTCAGTCCATTTAACTTGTTTCCTTAAGGGTTTAGTCTTATAACCATTTCTGAAATATAAATATCAGTTTCCCTTTATGCTTGTGAGGTTGGCTTAAATAGGAGGTTTGATTTCATATGAAAGGTTTATCATGAAGGTGGGTGGGATGGAAAACCAATCACTTCTTGTTGCACACTGCATTGCTTTAGGATAACTCATACTTCTGCAGCTCACGGACTAGCATCTTATTTATATTGATTTAGGGAAATGCTTAGGGGTTTGTATTTGCATATTTAATGTAGTTAGAGTTTCAGTTATTTGCATTAGCAATTGCTCCAACTCCAGTATTAATAAGGCAGGTGCTTTTGTATAAATAAAAAAAGAAAAAAAGAAAAGAAAAAAAAAGATTAGAGTAGTGCCACAGGTTAATTTTTATATAGATGTAATGACTTCAAGCCACCACAGTAACACACAATATTCCCCTAGTGATACCTCGAGTCAGGAAAGAAATTAACTCCTGTATATTAAGTTAGCAGTAGCAAACAAAATTGAAGATGAAAAGAAAATGAAGGGGCAAGGAAAAAGGCTTAGTTGCTCAGCACTGCCATGAGGGACACCCAACTTTAATTTCAAGATATGGTGGTTTCCTTTAATGCCCCACAGATGTGAAAAACACTATGGCAGCACTGGGCCATATGCAAATCCCTTTGAAACTTGTGGGACTTAGATTAGGCCTATCTTTTATTAGTTCTTTACCCTTTATTTTGTGTTTAGGGGTTTGGGGCTTTTTTTTTTGCCAGAAACAAAGAGGTAAGATAGGCCTGATAAAGGGGTGTGTTACGAAAGAGCGGGATCTTCAGGCTTCTGAAGATCTGCATTACTTAAAACATCCTTTTGATTTAATGTGGTTGAATGGGGTGATTTAGATCAAAGCTACCTCTGCGTGGAACTAGCTGAAGTCTTTTGGCTCCATGCAATGTCAAGTGCCCACTTACAAGGAAAGTCTCAGGTGTTTCATTTTGCCCCTTTGTGTGTATGGTGTGTTTGTGTAGCAGCCAGAAGAACACAAAAACTGGAGATGTTCCCCCAGCAAAGCCTTGGGGCTCCAGCCTCCATGGGAAACAAGAGCTGCCATCCTATGGCACAAAGTCATCTCCAAGAAACAAGTTCCAGTTTGAAATGTAGCCTAGGTACTTCCACTTCTTGGTCCTTCTGATTTACCAAGAGACTTTCCAGTCTTGCAGATTACTTTTTTTTTCTTTTTTTTTTTCCCCATAGCATGTCCTGCTGTTGTCCTGGCTGGAGGTGGCATTGCAGTTGCCAGTGCCTGCTGCTGATGGGACGCTTTCCTCCCATGGAGCTAGAGTGGACCTGGGAAAACTATCCGATCTCCAGTAATGCAATGGCTGTTTTCCCTTCTTTGGAAACAGAGCAACTCTGTTAGGGCATAGGAAGGAAGCCAAAAAGTCAAATTGGCTGAGAACAAATAATGAAATTAGCCTGTGCTGCTTCCCTGACAGAGCTAATAAATGGGGCAGAAAATCTAACAAAATATACAAGTGAAGGTGGAGTTGTCTACAGTTTAAGTGTGTGTGTATATATATACCATTTTTTTTACCTTGACAATGTCCTCATTTAAGAACAATAGTGTGCTTTTAGTGTTTCTGGTTCTTGCCACTACTAATTCTTTCCTGAGTTGTTAAGAGACCCGCATAAATATAAGGAGCTTGGCATTGCTCTTTAAATGGGCAGAATCTTGGAAAGAGTTCATTTCTCTTGTAATGTGGTTAGTTCTATTTCTGTCATGTACAAATCCTGTCTGACCAAGAATATTGAATTAGAGCTGGCTTGTGGGTGTTAAGTATCTCTGCAGTTATCTTTGCTTGTGTAGAACAAATGAAAGAAGGCTTAAGAGTGGACAGTCCCATGTGTGTTTCTGTTACCTGGAGAGGAGCAGCCCTGCACCCAGCTAGCTGAAGAGGGCCTGGCACAGACAGTTAAGCAAGGTGCTTGTGCTTGGGTGGAGCATCTCCTTGCTACACAAAGACCTGTTGTCACTTGCATACTTGTGTATGGCTTAGTAAAACAAAACTTATAATATACCAGAGGTGTGGATACTTCTCATGCAGCTAACCACCATGAAAGTCCTGCTAGATAATCTGAGGCAGCCAAAAACTGGTGGCTGCCTTTGGATATGTGAGGGCTGAGGGTAAAAGGTGCAATGGAAAGGAGATGTTGCATGCACTTGGGTTTCTTCACGTCAAACCTTTAAGATCTGTTGCTGCTGAGCACGTGGTGTACTTCATGTGAATTGTGCTACTATATGCTTGGCCCTTGGGACCGATTGCTATGTAAATGCAAATTATTTAATTAACATTATTGTTTCCGTATGCCATAATATGATTTTTATGAGCATTTCTAGATTAAAGTTCACTTTAGAAACATAGTGATTGCTTCCCAAATTGCTTGGCTGTGCACTGCATTTTAAACCCCTTTAATGCAGTAAGGAATCCTTATCATTCCTTAAGCGTCAGAGAAGCAGCCAGAAAAAATATAACCACAATGTGTAAATGTAACACTTCAGAAAGCGTAACAAAAGCCCTGTGTGTTTTAACATGGCAGAACCAGTAATTCTTGAGTCGTAGCAGGGAAAAAAAATATTCACAGATCAAACTTTCATATTCTGGTCCTCAAATTGTAAGTCCTGCTTTAGTTAGATTTCTTTTTTTTTCCTTTTTTTCTCCCTCCATCAGTAGGTATGGTGATTTGTCAGTAAAAGTACCATATTTGCCAACAGTTCCCATAGTTTTCCTTCTCTGGAAAATATGAATGGAGGTTAGATGTGCTGTCTGGGGCCCTGGTGTGTGGCAGTGGTCAGTGGTGTGACGGTGGCTTGTGTGCAGGATCCTGCTGATAATCCAGCGAGGATGGTGCAGGCCGTGAGGGTGGAAGTTCTCGCATGCCTGGAGCTTTGCCAGGAGCTGCCTGTGCAAACATACAGCTTATTGCTTGGTGCTTTTTGGTTCATTTCCCTGGCTTAGATGATGCTCAAAGATCAGTTTTAATGCCTTTAGAATAGGAATGTATTGTTCTGGACTGTGGTTTGCCTAGTAAAGTTGTTCACACTGAGAAATTTGAGGACAATCCCCTTCATTATAAATGGGAAGCTGGAGAAATGTTGGAGAATGTCACCTTGATTTGCCCGGTGACAGAACTTTCCCAGAGTTTGTAGCTTTTACAAAAAGTTGCCATTTAAGTTTTTGCAATCTTAAGACTAACCCAATTACATGTCAGTGCATGGAATTCGAAACAGAGGGAGGTTTCCATAGCCAATTTTTTTGTATCCTTTTTCTGCTGTGAAATTTTAGCCTGCATTAATTTAGCAAGGAATTGGGATAATGTCTTTTAATACTTACCCTCTTCTGCTGTTTTGTGTTTGGGGCTTGTTTGTTTTGGGTTTGTTTTTATGGTGCAGAGCACAAGTGTGTTTAGTGGCTTACATTCAGGGGTGCAAAGAAGGCAGAAGTACTCAGTACTTCCTACTGAATGTAAAGAAATAAATTTTACATAGTAATACTCAGTGAGATCTGGATTTTTGCTTTGAAAGGGGGAAAAGGTGTTGTATTACTCCCAGCCTGGTTTTGTATTGCTTGGTCTGAGCAGACAGTCTGTAACTGCCAACACTTCCCTGCATACCTCTGATGATACTACAGCTGTTGATATCCATAGAAGCTGGAACTTCACTTCTTGGTTTTGGGTCTCACCTCGGATGCCTATGGCATCGCGTGAGGTGTTGCATGGGGCTTGGGAGGGTGGCTGGCTCTGCTTTTGTGCTCAGTGTAAGCACATGGGGGGAAAAAGGTATCTAATATCGTTCCTTTTACATAATCAAAGCTATCACTTGTAACAGTAGCAGGTCAGAGTTTGCCAATCAGAAATTGTGGTACTAGCTGACAGCATGCCTTTAATCTTTAATTTGCATTTATGACTTTGACTTTTTTTTTTTTTCACCCTTCCATCAGTTGATATGCAGCAGTAGATTTTCCTGTTTAATGGTTTACCTGTGCCTCCAGGTGCCAACAAAAATCTACGTTGTAAAAGGTTCCCAAGTACTTCTGAGTGCTGGTGAGGAAATCTAGATAAAATTCAGCCTCTTGTACAGGGTATGTTGCTGACCTGTGACTTCCTTCTGGTTTTAGAGAGGTGGAGTGGGGCTGTTTTCAAGAACAGGCTTCAGTACAGTTAACAGAAAAGACAGGATTTGAAGTAATTGTGTTTTTTATTTTCAGTCTCTTTTAATCCTGCTTGGGGGGAGAAATGGAGAATGAAGAGTTTGATTATGGCATGGGTTAGATGAGTGGCTGGCGTGTGATGTAAGGTTGCAATCCTTCACTTTTCCTTGCAGCAGCCCTCGGTCAGAGCGTATCAGCTGAATAATTCAGAGTTTTGAACTGGGTGAATTAGAAGGTTCCTGTTAGGCTGGGGGGAGATCAGGGGTTGAGATTTCTTGTAGCTGCGATATCATTCAGTATATTGAGAGACAGAGGAAGGAAACAAGAGTGAGAGAAAGCATGCTCTTAAAGCATGCATGGGTTGGAAATGCACAGATAAGTCCTCCCTCCCCAGCCTCTGCTGGGCGCTGCCCTGAAGTCAAACCGCCTTCACAGGGCTCCATGCAGATGAGTGTCTAACCTGTGCACGCAGGCATCTGGGGGGGGAAACTTGCTGCTCTGCTCCCTCCCTCCCCACCTCCTTGGAGAAATTTCATTCATAGCCAGGATGTCCAATTGGTTGATTTATAGCGTGTGGGGTATTTTTTAAATTTTTTTTTCTTCTCTCAGCTCCTCCTATTAAAAAGCCAGCTGAGTTCAGCTCTCCCAAAGCAGGAGGAATGTTTTCTGTCAGTTTGATTGATCTGTGCATAACTTTGATGTTCCAAGACATAACGTTAATAGAGTTTGTGGTGTAAGTCGTATGAAGAAAATCTAAAAATAAAGAGTAGCTTGATTAACGTCCACAGCCTAAAAAAGAGCGCTGCTTGTGCAGTGGCCAGAGACAGGCAATATTTGGAGAGGAGTTTTCTAAAAGGGGGAGCTGGAAATTGCCGTGCCTGGAACTGAGACTGAATTGTCTTCAAAATAGTTTCTTTTAATTGAAACCAAATTGGAAGTTTTCTGCCTGGGATGGTGCCTGTTCGCTGCAGAACTCATGCTATGTCGCTTTGGGCTCGGCAAGGGACGGCTGGGAGGAGAGGGCAGGAGGGGTCCAGACTGGTACACAGCCCCTTGATGCCCACGTGGACGCTCCCAGGCAAAGTAACCCGAATGTTTGCATGTTATAATACTCTTTATTGATACTGCAGCATTTTTCTTGTGGTGTTTTCTGTTGCAATTAGTCATCGGCACAGTACATTAATAATGGTGACAGTTAGTCAAAGAGAAACCCCACCAACCTGGGGAGCAGGATCAGGATGTAATTCCTGGAATTGTGTGAGAACCTCCTCTTTCCTACTCCCCTGTCTCTGAAATCCACAAGGAGAGCATGTGACTGCGGCCAGGGCAGGTGGCAGACATGCCCCAGCCATGGCCGGTGGTGCATGCTGAGCGTGGCCCACAGCGTGAGGAGACCTGTCACCTGCCATACTGTCCTGGGAGACAGAGGATGCATACTACATTGAATTAATGCAGAACAGTGATATTTTTCTGAGGAACAAGCCAAGGTTTTGCTCTTTTGCCCAGAGTTGGGCAGCTGGGGATTGCTCCTTGCCAGCTGGGAAGCCATGCCCCTGTGAGGAGGGACAGGCATGGTGGTGGTGCTGGGTCTCCTGAGTGACTGACACCCACCCACCAGAAACCAGAAACCTTCTCTTTTCTTTTCCTCCTCCCTCCACGCCTACTGCCGTTGGTGGCAGGATCCCACACAGCTTCCTGCAGGCTGAGGGAGGGAGCCATCTGAGCCATTCCTGTTCATTAACGACATTCCCGATGTGGCTGGAGCCCTTCCTCTTGAAGCGCTTGGAAGCGCTCCAGAAATGTGGGTGCTGGTTGGGAAATTTTGCGTGAGGGACCCTCCCCAGCCCAGCTGTGGGCCTCCCCATTGGTCCCTCGAGAGACAGAGGGGTTCCGTACACCATGGCTGTGCCAGCCGCAGCGAGGGCTTGGCATTGCCAACTGGCGGCTTTGGACCAGGAGCCCTCCCCTCTGGATAGCTCTAGCTGAAAGCTGGCAGGAAGAGGAAGGCCTTTTCTTGATTTTTTTTTTTTTTTTTTTCCCCCCACCCTCTCCTTTAAGTCCATAGCCCCATTCTCTTAGAAATCCTTTAATAATTTTATGCAAACCAAGTGAGTTGTTTTTGTGGTTTTGGGGTGCGGTTTTTTTCATTTTTGGATATAAACTCTCCAGGAGTAGCTGTCCTGTGTTGGCAATAGGGAAACTATGAAGGTTTTCTAAAGATGTGCTAAGACTATGCTTTGCTGGGACCATGTGGTGGAAAGGTTCATGACCTGATGACTTGAGCTATCACTTTCTGTTATTCCTTGCTGACCTTCCCCTGTGTTTATATGGTTTTGTGAACAGCTGGGCAAAAAGAAAAAAAAAAAAAAAGGCCAGGACTGGAAGAACTCTGCAGATCAGGAAGAAATGCATGTGCTTGGAGAACAGATGTGTTTTTAGTTAAAACAAAACAAAACAACCACAGTTTATCTAAAGGATTCCTTTTTTTTTAACAAGTGAAACAGATTAGGCATTGGTAACTTGTGAGACTGGTAAGGAATCATACCTTGTGACCACTGTTTTCAATTTTTATGATAGTGTTGTAATACTATTATGATAGGAAATGTCCTCCATACCTTTCCTCTCCAAAGGAGCCCTATTCTTCAAGCTTTATATAAAAGGAGGTCTGTGACTCACGTGCATCCCCAAACAGTTTGTGATTTCATGCTTAATGATACCGTCTGGGTAGGGCAGCTCAGTCCTTGGTGGTCACTTCAAGCCTGACTCAGGAGAGCACTGGATCAAGGTTCCTACCACGGGATGGCAGTTCTGGCCCACATGAGATGCGTAGAACAGAAAAAAATTCAAGATCCTTTTCCTAAAAGAAAGATGACAATTTTATTCTCATTGTCCTCGTCATCAGAGACTCTGGTATGTCATCTGGAACAGAGGATGGTTCCCCACTGAGCACTAGATGTTTGATTGCTCTTGTATCAAAACTAAGGCAGATGGGTTTGAAGAAGTTTGTACGATGACTGCTCACTGTTTCTTCTGCCTCTGATGAACAATAAATTCAGAGTTAAATTCATACAAATGCATAAATTGCAGATGGAGAAGTAATACAGGAAATACATCATTAGAATATGTGCAACTGACTTCAAGAAGGAATGAAGCCATTAAGTGGAAAAGAGGCTAAATGTTCAAGAGCTTTTTGTGGGAGAGAAGAACCTTAGGTATTTCACTAGTTGAGTGATAAGGACAGGAAGATTTGTGGCTGGCTGTGCAGCCATTTAATAGTAGGCTGGGATATCGATCTAGTATTGTATCATGTTTTCTTAAGATACAGGATAATAATGGTACATTATCTTTCACTTTGGGAAATAATGACTTAAAAGGTATGTGAGCAAAGAGGCTGTAGACTGTAGAAATAAAATTAAATGGAAGTTAGGTGAAACTGGCTGGAAGAGATCCTGGAATTTAGAAGGGCTATTGTAAAGCAGGTGTTGGCACTTTTTCAGTGAGGGTGTGCCACCCCATAGCCTGTTTTTCCCAAATTAGAGGTTGTGTGTGCCAGTAGAAATGGAGTGGAAGCTGAGAGCAGCTCGCCTTTTGCAGAGTTCTTAGGGTGCTACAAGGTCCAGCTTTGGGCGTCTGCAGGGCTGTTTGGGATTAGTTGTGGGAGGTTTGTGCTGCACACTGCTGGCTTCAGCTGTGCAAAACTCTGTGGTCCACAAAACAGATTGACTAGGGAATAACTTACTGTCTCTCCATGGATTAGTCTTCACAAAGTGGATGTGCCATGTGTCATGTCTTTGGCTGTAACTAACACGATCTAAATTTTATGCCTGTCCTATTTCAGATAAGACATGACCAAGGAAGACTGTAAAAAGGTTGTGCATTGACTCCAGGGTACTTTGAGGCCTCTTAGAGTAACATCAGTCATCCACCATGATGGCATTTATCTGAATGTATTTCTGGTGTGGTAAACAAGTTATGGGAGATCTGTTATTAGCACCTTGTAAATCCCAAGGACAGCTGAACACAGCCTTTTATAGTCTATCATAAAGTAGTCTTCTATTCACAAAAATGTGAAAATTATTGTTTTGCATGTAGACTTCCTTATCACAAACCAAGTTTCTGGTTTGGTAAATGTCATTATTATTTAATCAGATTAAGCTTCTCTTACAGTTTTTGTAATCTGCTGTTATGAAAAAGCCACCTTTATTAAGCATTCTTTCTTAATACTTTCTTAATCTTCATGGCCCAGAGCACAGTTGAGGAGGAAAAAGAGAAGGGAGTTAAATGTAGACACTTTCTCCTGACTATTACACTTTTCTTTTAAAAAACTTTTAATGAGAAGCCTTCAATTTTCAATAGCAAACTATGCCTTTCATTTTCCTGCATTCGGTTCTCCTGACCAAAGTGTACCATTAAAGAATAATGAATGTTCATGGCATTTTGTGTATTTTTAAATGCAAAGAAATGGTTGGAGTCAGGAATAGCATGATTGTAATGCTTTGTCTCTCCTTGTGGGTGCACACGCATTTGAAAGTACAAAGTCTGAACTATACATACAGCTTTCTTGTTTCAGCTGGCAGACCCTTTGAAGGGGCACTTGTCATTTCTCTTTTACTTTGTTTGCCTCTGCCTGTAGGCAGCATGTATTAAAAATAATAAATACTTCCACTAATGCCTGATGGGACAGCTTAGTAGTTTAGGCATCAGATTTAGAAATATCTGGCATTTTCAAAACTTAGAGCTCCAACACCTCTCAGGGTCTGGCTCCTTCTCAATACTGGCCTTATTGTTTCATTAGGTTGGGATTTCTTCTGCAGGATATGAGTCCTAATCAGTCCAGGAGCTTTCAATGTTGAGTTTCAAAGCATTTCTAAGTCTTGTGGAAATGTTGGCCAGGCTTTCTTCACTGGAATGAACACACCATTTCTGCGCTTCACAGCTTAGGAGATGGTAAGGAAGATGCCTATGCAGGAGCTCTAGGCTTCCTGCCATCTAATTTTACAGCAGCTCGAAAAGCAAACATTCAGTAGAAACAAATGAATTGAACTCAGCCAGCTGGGGAATTGGCTACCAAAAAAAAGAAAAAAAAAAAGAGGGAAAGAGCTCCTCCCTTATGCTCTTGCCTTTTGAGAGGGTTGCCAAGGAAAAAGCTGGAACTTACAGCCGTTTTTGGCAGGAGGACAGGAGGAGAAACAAGGACTGTCAGGAAAGCTTGATCCCATGTAAAGCAAGACCCAGAGAGGTGAAAGGCTCTTCCTGGCCATAGATCAGACCCTGAAGGCTCTGGGAAGTGAGCACGGGAGGTAGTGCCGGGGCACAGGAGTTCTGCAGCCTCTAATGGGTAGCCCAGGGCTGTTCCAGCCCAGTGGCTGGGCTGGTGGTGGCAAGTGCATAACTTCATTTGTAGGTAACTGGCTGTTCTCCCACTATATTTTTGATTACGTACATCACATCTGTTCTGGATCACTTCCTCTCTGTACCTGGTGCTGGTCCTCACTACAGGAGGCATAGGGGAGAGGCAAGGGAGGTGTTGCATATGGGTAAAGGTTATGTCCATGGAGAGTGTGGGGATGAGGAGGAGTGTTAATGGTCAGCTCCTGCAGAGGAACTGCTGTAGTTGGTGCTGGGATACTCAGTGGGAGGTTTGAAAATGGCATTTTCCATCTTATGGGATACCTACAAGAAGAAGAATTAAAAAAAAAGGACAGATTTAGGTATTAGTCCTGTGTCAATAAATCACATGTCATATTAAGTTTCAAATATTGATCATTATTTTCTTTGACTGTCTCTTGATGTCCATTTGCTGAAGCTGAGACCGAGACAGGAGGGTGGAACTGTCAAGAATGTCTTTTTTTTATCTTCATTTTTCTCCACTGAGAAAGCTAATTGAATTTCTTTCTGAACTGCTTAATTCACTGCCTGTCATGCTCTTCTCTCTCAGTGTAAACTTCCTTGGGGCTATCGCCATAGCCCCAGCAGAGGAGGAAATTAGGGTCTCTAACAGAAATAACCTACAGCTTACATGGCGTAAACAAATCTTGGTAGGCAAACACTGACAGGTTGGGGAAAAATGTTTTAAAAAAAAGGAAAGTAATAAAAAAGAAAAGATTAAATGCAAACATAGTGCCCTGCAGTGTTTAAAACACTTCCTTATAGTCTGTCAAGCTACATGTTCAGGACCTTTGATCAGGATGGAGGTTGTTTATTTCCTGTACAAACCAGCTTGTACATTGATCAATGTATTGTTGATATAGTGAAGGTATTCCCTTTACTGGTTTCTTTGAGAGGCCTCAGACTTGACAACAATATTGTGAGCACTAACATGGGTGTCTGAGTTGTGGAGAAAATGCAAGGAGAAACAAGAAGACAGGGTTGATAATAACTTGATCCCTTATTAAGGGAAGAATGCTTCGAGGGGTTTCTGTGGAAAGAAGCACTATGGGGTGAAGGTTGTTCACACTTTAGAAGAGACCATTTGGGAATCATTGGCCTAAATAATCAAGCACTTTCCTTATGGTTACTGTACCAGGAGGACCTGCTGCAGGACTCCTCCTGTGCTGGGAGTCGTTCCTGACCGGTCATACCCTGTGGAAGGGGGAAGACATTAAGAGTTTCCTGCATTGAAAAAAAAAAAAAAACAAACAACCCCAAAACAAACCCCAAACCATAAAAATGTACCATTTGCCTTAAAACTTTGCTGCATTTTTTGACCAGAATTTAGCGTTTCCTGCAGGGTGGACCTGAATGCAAAGTTATGCAAAGAGTAACCTTAACTTTGTATGTACAGTAATAGGATCTAAAATAACTGTTATCAGAAAGGAAAGCTTGCTTAGCTGGAAAGTGAAGGATTATTTACTCTTTGTCCAGCTGTTTTAAGTCTGAGGCATCAGGCTTAAAAATTACCTGATGGAGATCTGTAATGAAGCTGTGCAGTTTGCTGCCGCTGGACCTTATGGATGCCAGAAGTTTTCATGCCAACAGACATCATCTGTATAAGTTCATGGAAGAGAAATCCATCAAATGCTCTTAAAAAGAGAGAAATCCCCTCTGGTTCCTGAAATGTGGGAGCTGCAAATCGCTACATTGCTGTGTAGAGTTATTACAATGTGTATTGCCTGTTCTTGCTCCTCCATAGGCATCTGTTGTGGGCCACTATTGGGCAGGATATTGGGCTAGGGAAACCTTTGGCCTGACCTCTGTCAGTCATTCCTGTGACTCATGGAGCAAAGGTTAACTGCAAACCACACTTTGGGAGCCTCTGATATCCACTCATTTTAAGCAGAGCGCTAATTCAATAATATTATGGTTATTTGGACTATGACTGGGTGGGATTAATTCAGTTTTCCTTCTCAGCCCACATTTTTCCTTTGTCACATAAAGTTCTTTTCTGGCTCTGTGAAGCACTCTGTAAAATGGGAATACTGCCTCTCTTTTGCGTGTGTGTTGTTTCGCCTAAGTGAAATAGCCCCCTGATGTATTTGAGCACTGTTTTGCAGGTAGTGGGCATTAAGTACCATTAATATTATCCCACCGACAGGAGCAGGAGGTGAAATCCCCTTGTCCATCCTCTTCCCTGAAACAAGTGACGTAGAGTAGGAGCCTCCTGTTTGCAAAGAGGGCAAGCTGTTATCTGTTAATATGGCAGCATTTCGCCAAATGATTAGGCTGTCAGAATTATAGCAATTTGAACACGCTGAGCAAGCTTTTATGTACACAGGAACAAGATGCCGGCATTAGATTACTGAAGAGGAATAACACACACTGGAGATTGACAAGTGCTTGGCAAGCCCGTGTTCCTGGGGCTCATCAGACATTCACGGATCCTATGCGATGCTGGTGAAGAGCATACTCAAGTGGCTGTATCATAGCCTGGGTGACATCTGGTGACATGCAGTGAGGCCTGTTGTGTTTTTCTGGGATGAATTCATTTTCACAATATTTGAATGGAATCCATTTATGCAGAGTGGAAATATTCTGGCATATGCAAGCGACTTACAAGACAGTAATATTTTTGGTCCATCTTGTATTTGGTGACAAAAGCGTAATTAGCTGCACTTAGCCACGTGCTATTTTATGGAGTGGTTTTCTTGATTTCTGTGCTTCCTGCTGGCTCTGCTCTGCTCCCTCCTGATACAGGTAGCTATGACTGTTGGGATGAAGAGGAGGAAGCACAAGTACACTTGGCAGTTTCCTGTGGTCGTAGCTGGGGCTCCTACACAAACGTGTCTGCTGGCAAAAGCTGCCTTTTCTCTCCCTGTAGCAGCTGGAGGGTTTATGTTGCACTAAACAGGGGCTTGGACACTAAGTGGTTTTTGATCCTCTGATACACTCTGCTTTGGTAGTGGAGTATATTATTGTTACTCTACCAAGTTAGCTGGTCATTCTGCTTTGGTGTTGCGGTATGTAAATGTTGGGAATTGGGTGATTTAGGTTTCTTTTTCCCTTCACCTCCCAGAAGATGACTGTGGGCTTGATTCGGCATTGCATCTGAGCTGAACTCGGGTTTGGCATCGGTCTGGTCTCTGTTGGGAGCTCAGCTTTAGCTTGTTCTTTAGCTGTCTGCGACAGAGGTGTGCAAAAAATAGGATTTCATTGTATAGAAAATGTTTTCATGTCAAAAACCAAACTGCAAACAGCACATTTTGCTTTTCAAGCACTGCTCTCCCTGACAGAGTTTCTCTGGAAAGTGAATGCAGGGAAATGTGTATTTGGGATAAAAATCCAGTTTTGCCTGAAAAGGTGCTTTTGAAAGAAAATTCTTAACTAGGTCTATTGAAAAATCCCATTTCGGAGACTTTCATGTGGTGGAAGCCCTGCAAGTCCTCTGTGGTGCGTCTTGGCACAATGCAGAACTGTGTGTGGTGGACCAGCACGAGTCCCTCAGGTGCTCTTATGCCAAGGAATAGCTTGGTGCCAGGCACACCGGCTTTAGGCTGGATCAGCAGCAAAGTGTGACCCTTATTGTGACATCTCTACTTGTTTATAAGAAGAACAAGCTTGAAGATATGTTAGCCTGCTGCCTGGCCCACAGCAGCTAGTGCTCTCCTGCATCCCATGGGCCAGTCCCCATAGGTGATGGGGCGACAGCATCAAGACCAAATCCCTGCTGATGACTTTGCACCCTGGGGCTCTCGTGCAGCCTTCTCCAGGGTGTGAAGGTACCTCTCTGCTGAACGATGGTGATAATACTCTTGGGCCGTTTTGGACTTTTGATCTGAAACCCAAGAGCCGGGTAGTAGTTATATAAGCACTTCGTATGGGGCCAAAGTATTATGTAGCTGGACGTGGCCAGGCTGTGCCACGCAACCTGAGGTTGGGCGAATAGTCCTTGGCCTGGTTTTATTGATTGGTAATGTGTAACCTGTGTTCCTCTAATAACTTTAATGGAGAAAACCTTATGGAGTAAACTAATGCAAAAGTGTATGGTTCGTGGAGTAGGCGAGATGCGAGTCGTACCAGGAGTGCAGTAAGGCAAATCCACTTCGACATTTTGTCCTGCTCTTTGTAGGAGCAGCCTGAGGCCGCTGATGTGAAACACAGATTTAGCAGCTTGGGTAGGGGTAAATCTGCTTTCTGTAGTTGTAGTCACACCCAAGTGCAACTGATTGTTTTGTTGAGAGGGGTCTTTGTGTGCCCAGCTGTGGAGAACAGGATGAACAAGGGGGAAAAATGCTAAAATATGGTTTCCAAATGTTCTTCTGCAGGTTGTGCTTCTGAACCTTAATGCATGTTGTGGCATCGGCTCTGTTTAGGAATTGCCCCTCGGAAGCAGGCTGGTGGGGCTGGGGTGTAGCCTAGGTGTCCTAGGGCAAACTCATTGCAGGTTAGCCTTATTCAACATGCCAGATGAAGAAATTTTGTGAAACTCTATTTTTGCTATTTGCTTCTGTGTCTTTGGGAGAATGGCATTCTTCTGGTTGACTTTGTAAATACTGCCTGGTTGCAGTCTTACAGCCTGGTGATTCTTGGATGTAAAACCTCATTTTTTTGCATTACAGTACTGTTATGATTAAAAAAAAAAAGAAGAAGAAAAAAAAAGCCTTTAAACTTCTTAAGTGCCCATCACAAGATAAGGATAGAAAAAGTTTCTCATTGTTAAAATGGGCATTTTGAGAGTGCCATCAAGGCATTTTGGAGAATAGAGGTATTTTATTTTTAATGAGAAGAACTAAAGAATAAAAAATGGTAGCCTTGGAGAATTGCAGATCAAAGGTTTCTTCATTGTAAAACAAATGAAAGGTCTCAGTCCTAGAAGTGATGAATAAATTGATAAATTTTTAATAGAAGAATAGGCTATAAATGGTAATTTAATTCTTTGGGGGAGAGAATCATTTAAGCACTGTTTAAAAAGTCCAGATTTTTTTGTGTGTGAAGATTATAATGATAACTAAGTGGATGACTGGGAAAGCACACAGTTCGGCCAAGACTGTTGTGCGCAGCGTTGCTTGCACTCACTGTGGTGCTTGTGTCCTTCCCAGCATGCATCCCAGCATGGAGGTGGGCACCCGCCTGCTCCTTGCAGGAGCTTGGTTGTGCTTTTCCACTGGAAGCCAGAGGTATCTGGGGACTTCAGACTCTGGGGGAAAAACTGATGCTTAAAAAAGAGTCTAGACTTTTCAATGTGCCTTGCTCGCAGCCCCCCCCATCCTTTGGCTTTGCAAGAGGCAAAGCACAGGGCAGGGGTGGTGGGGACCAAGCCAGCCCATCCCTGTGTCCCCTGTCCCAAACTGCCCCTCTGCTCAGTGGCAGATGTGGGATTGAAAATGGACCGCAATGGAAGGAGATTGCCCATGAGTGCTGCTGGTGGTGGTGGGGCAGGGCAGGGCAGTATGGGACAGGCAGCGCCTGGGGCAGGGAAGGCAGAGCCAGGAGAGGAGGAGTGTGGCCTTCACAACAGGGACAGAAACATTAAGAAGCATAGACTGGAGAAGGGACATTTAATGGCATTCAGCTAGGGGAGCTCACTGCTGCCAGGCTGGCAGGCTGATGGGTGCTGCCAAATTTGCATAATAACACCACTAATAAAGGCCTCAGGGTCCCTGCTGATTGCTCCTCCTTTGCTTACTGTGCACCACCATTGCACTGGGCTCGTCCTCCTCTGTGTAGCTGTGACCCACTTTTCACACTCAAAAGTGGATTTTATTTGTCAGTTGTGGGGCAGCCTGGCCCAGCTCTGCAAGGCAACCTTGTCAGCTCCTATAAGGTGTCCCTGTGTGCTGCAGCATGGCCAGTGGCTGGGACCATGACACACCGCCATGTCCCTGCCTGGGCTGTGCTCTGGCACATTGTCTGGGCTGCCAGCTTCCCACTTTGTGTCTTCAAGCAATGCTGTCATTCTCACTAACTCATCCCACTTGTTCTGCTTCTTCTCTTGGCAGTGTTTTTAAAGTTAAAATGAAGAAAAATAGAGGAAAAAAAGAAAATCTTTGCCTTTTGCTTGATATTAATTCCCTGATACTAATTTCTATTCATTTTTCCATCCCCTATCAATTTTCTCCCCTTGCTTTCACATCACACCTGTCACGAGCCTTGTGGATAGAGAAGCTCCACCACAGCCCTTGTGCATGGAGGTGGACTGGCTTCGCAGACCTAGGTGGCCAAGCTGTGCCTTGTACCCCCATGTGGCAGCTATTTTGGAGAGAAAAATGTGCTGCTGCTTGTACTAGTGATTGAATTCTGACTTCTCGCTGACCTTACAGCAATGCAGGAAGCAGAATTAGTCATATTTGCAAGGTTCAGAACAGGATTGAGCTGTTTTGCAAGTGGCTGTTTCTCTATCACAGATGAGTGTCTTTAATTTTTTAAACTAAAACAAGAATAAAAAGCCCACTTTGACTTTAAAAAAAAAAATCTCTAAGAAACAGTAATGTTTTTGACCACTGTTACATTCTCAAATCAGTTTATACTGAAGAGGCTTAGGAGGCATGATGGGACTTGTTAGTCATGGGCATAATTTTTTGGTCTGCTTTCTGCTTACTGGGAGTTAGAAATGTATGTCTGCATTCAGACCTTTGCTGTGTCACTGGATTCCTGATGATATGCTTAAGCTCTAACAGCTGGTCACGGTGGCAAAAAGCTCCAAACTGAGAAGCAGTGTTGGGCTTTCCAACTTTAACCCTGTGGGGACTGCAGATGGGCAGTGAGAATACTGTGAAAAAATTTAAGAGTTTTATTTGTAACTAAAATAGCAGCACTGGCACCCCAGATAAGGAAAGGCGTGCTTGTAAGTTTTCATCATTTAATTTCTTAGCTTGTATCAACTTCAGGTGGCAAATGGATCATTTGATGTTATCGCTAAGAGTGCAACTAATGATGATCCCACTCTGCTGACAGTAATTTTATTTTTCAGCTCTGCAGAGGTTTGGCAAAATGTTTGTTTCAGGTGGATTCTCCTATCCCTTTTCGGTACTTGGGAGCTCAGCAGATTTACTTTGTATGGCTGATCTGAATGGCTGTTGTTAGCCTGAAATCAAACCTGAATCCTGAAGAAGGTTAAACGATAATATTTGGAGGTTGCATTGGTACAAAAGGGGTTCACCTTGGGAAATTCGTGTCTATTTCTAGCTCACTGTTCTCGTTAAGAGCTTATGGGTCTGATTCAACTTTGTGTTTATTTTGCACTGTTGCTTTGGGTAGAGCTGCTGCTGTTTTTTCACTGATGTGGGAGATCAGAGCAATGCCTTGCGGTGTTTAACTCTTTGCACTCACAGCAATAAGCTTCTGAAAGCTCTGTGAGCCCATTTTCAGCAAAGCGATATTTGCTGCACCCGTTTTTCCCCTGCCTCTTTGGCAGGGCAGCAGTGGGGACTTGAACCTCTGGGGAGATGGCAGTGAATGCTCAGGAGTCCAGGCTTCTCAGTGTAGACTTTTATCAAACACGCGTGTATGAATCCACACATTTATGGAAATTTTATTCAGTTTTAACCCAGTGAAAAGTTTTGCTTCAGCAGAGAAATAAACCCCTTTACATCTCATCAGCTTGGATGTTGCAACAGTGCTAATGGACATAAACCTGAAAGTTGCACTGAGTCTGGCCACATTTTCCCCCTCTCTCAGTAGCCTGTCTGAGAAATGTGCAGAGTAAAGCAGCACAGTGTTGAGTTTGTACAATGTATGTGAGGATGTTATTATCTTGAATATACTTTAATTTGACTTTTCCCCACCCCCCTCATTATTTTTTTTTAACATCTGTGTATTAAAGGAAAACTGTATGTTGCTTGAAAGGTTTCTGTGTCTGGCATTGTAGAAATACCTGAATTCAGAAGATAATGCATTTAATTTGCTGGCCCTCAAATACTTGCCTTCTCTAACACTGCACTCTAGTGACTTGCACCATTGTGTTTGCTGTGCTCCCTGTTATCTTCCAGATTTATGTGCATTTAGATACTGCTTGTTCAGCTGTTGCTGTTCAGCTTAGCTCAGAGCTTTTCAAATTCTGGTTGCCTGTCCATTCTCTAGCCCTGTGCCCATAGCAGAGGCTGAGCTCCTGCAGTATTCCTGTACTCTTAGACCTGTCCAAGTGTTGTGACTGTGCTAAATGTGTGGCACTAATGGCAAAACTGCTAATGTCACTTAGTTCCAACTCCCTTTTTCATTAGCAGTGATGGCTGAGTAATAAGTGTAGAATTGCACAGTCAATGCTGGACCAAGCATCATTTAGTGATGCAAAAGGGGTTTTCAGACTTGGCTGGAAGTTGAAGAGGCTTCCATAGCTAGCTCTTCTATCCTTGCAAAGGGTTGCATGGTTTTTTTGCTTTATTTTGGTATCGTTTGTTAATAACTTTAAATGGGTTTAAAGCTTGGGAAATGGAGGAAATATAAAGGGAAATATGGGACAGTCAATCAGATGGCATATGCAAATAAAGATTGTCAAGAAAAGGTATCATAGCCATCAACACCATTACAGCAATGTGCAGAGAGAAATCCAGAATCCATGTTGCAAACCTGTTCCTTTGATTGGAAAATGGAGAATTTCTTGACACAGCACTTAGTATGTTGGAAATATAAAGTATGTAGAAAGAAATGGTGTTTTTCTTTTGGATGTACTCTTCTATTGGCTGGCAAGTACGCAATATGATCACTTAAGACTTCTGTGAATTTAAAATGACACTTTATTATCAGTTTTATGACCTAAGTTTCCAAAACCCAATTCTTCATTTGTGTAGCTGAAATTAGCTTAAATTTGATATTCAGCCTTCACACAATTGGTAAATTTGAATCTTTGTGCTTAATATTCAGAGAATCACAGACCTTTGGATGTCATCTAGTCCAAGCCCTTGCTCAGAGCAACGTCAGCGACAGCAGGTTGCTCAGGGCCATGTCCAGTTGGGCTTTGAATATCTGCAAGGTTGGAGACTCCATAACATCTCTGGGTATCCTGTGCCAGTGCCTGACCACCCTCATGGTGGAAAAGTGGTTGTAGGGGTTTTTCATGTTTAAAAAGAATTTCCTGTATTTCAATTTGTGCTCATTGCTGCTTGGACATAATAATATTCCTCATAAGCATAATTTGTGTTCAACATTTTGTCAAATGATATTGGTGTAGTCATAATTTCCTGAAAAATTAAGATTTTGTTGATAGGGAATGTGGCTGAATCAGGGTAGAAATAATTTTGTTTGCAGAAATCATAATGTGAAGTCCTCCACTCTCTCCACGCTGCGCACCCTCCCCCTCCCCCCCAGCAGTTAAGGGTTATATTTATGACCAAAGAATATTTTATCTGATCTTTGTTTTAAGTTGTCTCTTCAGTCAATATAATATGTCATAACATTGAGAAGATAAAAGATCAGATTTCTGATTTTTTAAGACTGTCATAAAAAAACTTGTGGGGAAAAAAGAAATGCAGTAACAGCAGTAAGACCTGAAGCCTCTTTCCCCAATTTCATCATCCTTAATTAACTTAAAATCACACTGGACAATCCTCAAGTAATGTGCAAAAGTGGCATCTAATAGGTGGAAATTATTAAGAAACTTTGAGCTGTCCTCTGGGAATATGCCTCAGTGCTTCTGTGTGCTTAAGGCTGCCAAAAATATCCCCAGTAATTCTCAAAGTCTTTTGGCAGATGAAGGCAGAATGACTGGTTTTACAACAATCAAGATCAGATGGTGGCAGTTCTATCATACACTCTTCTATATTAAGAAATACGTACACTGGGAAATAAGCCGTGATCATATGTTCCTTCTCTTTCCGTCGATTTGTCGCTAGTGAGTTAGTGTTAGCATTAGCGTCTGTAAAAGATGGAAGACAGTAAAAGTTCAAATCATTCGGTTGCTCTACTTGCTTTCTATTTCAAATATTCTTAATGTGTTTTCATTGCTGTCTTGGGGAAAATAAAAAATTTCAGTTTTCTCTTTCACCTGCCTAATAATGAGCAACTGTCAGACACACTTTGATACTTCTGTGGCTTGGCACAGCGGTGGCCACAGAGAAAAATACACCTTTTTCTGCTAAGTCTTTGTTTTTTCAGTGAGAGATGAGCTTATACACTGTTGGCAAGAGATACTGCCTTTGTTCTGCTAAGATGTATCATTTTAGCCGTGGATGAGTCTTGGAAAATAAAAGCATTTAATTTTCTATCACAGCCAAGTGATCTGTGTGAGAAACCGTGGTTAATACCATGGAGCATTTCTGCTGCATTTGCAGGAACAACCTTGGCTCTTTTTGTATGTGCCTGTTTCTTTTGAGGAATTCCTACACCTTTTTTTGTTGTTGTTGTTTTCCTGAGGGTTTTGTTCTTAAAAACTACTCTAGAATTTTTCTTATAGTTAGCTTTATGTTCAGGTGGTTTCCCAGTCCACCAGGAGCAATTGCAAAGTTGTTTTTGCATAAGCTTTAAGTAAGCCTCCTATATGCCTGTAAAATAGTATCTCTATACATGTTGAAAATGCAAAACCTCCTTTTTTCAGGGTGTGCACTCAGTCTTGCTGATGTTTGCTACCATCACAGTGATGTGAGTCATCTCCTATTTAGAGATGTAATTTGACCAGCTGAAATAGACGGTAGTATCTACATACAACCTTAATTCAGGATAAAACTTATTTTCCTCCTGTGTCTTGAGCCAGACTCCATCTCCATTCAGGCATCCTGTAGCCCAAGATAAATGAATTGGTTCAGATCTGAAAAAGATTGTGTATGAGGGGTCATCCTAATCTCAGTTCCTTTAGGTAGTTTGTTCCAGTGCTACAGTTCAAAGCTTGACTTTTTGCCTATCAGTCTTGTTTACAGGTCTACATAGCAGTAAATAAAAGGATTAAAAAATTTCTTTTCCTTTTGGATGGTGCTGTGTAATATAAGCTATAATTACTTTTCTCTGAGATAAAGAACCCAGGTCTGGATTCAGGAAACAGGGATGCTGCGAGAACCCAGACAGTTGATGGTTTATAATAATTATTTAGGCGTCTGTTGATGGGAATGTCTGCCCTGACATTCTCCGCATCTGGCCTCTGTCAGGCTGAGAGGGAATTTCCATCCTTTTTTTTTTCTTCTTTTTCTTCTTCTGATCCAGAGGATACCCACAGGAGGACACCTCCCTGGCTCTCGGCCGAACCCCAGAGCAGTGCCACTTTCCTCTTGGTTCCCCCACGCAGTTTGCAAGCCTTCACTCTGCCATCTCCTTAGCAACTCGGAGCGCACACCCGCAGCACACAGCCACACAGCCCCCGGGGGCTGCAGCTCTCTATTTATAGGCAGTCAAGCCTGGATGAAAATTTCCAGAGGGCTCTGGTAAGGCCTCTACAGGGATAAAAAACTTACGGGTCCTGCTAGAGGATCTGGCTTGGTGCCGTATCTGAAAGCTCTACCCGTCACAGGATGCTCAACCTTTGCAGTAAAACACATTCACTCTGATACATAGCAAGGATTTGCTGTTTACATAGCTGCTAATTAACCTTTCAAGAATCATCTTCTCTGTAACCCAGGTTAGGAAGTGAAATGCAGGTGCAAAAACAACAGCCTGGGGTAGTATCGTGTTGTAACAGGCAAAGTCTCAAGGATGATGCCATGTCTGTGGTTTGGTTTTTTTTTTGTTGTTTTTTTTTTTTCAGGGATATGGCTTAGTAAAATCTTAGAAAACAGGAGAGGAAAATATTTTTTCTGAGCTTTGTGGTTAGTTTTTTTTAATTATCTTTCTTCAGGCTGAATTCTACATTGAAAACAAGGTTTAATCACTGGCTATATTTCTTAGTGTTGCTCTGCAAAGGTTTATTGATTCAGCATTTCCTTTAGTCATGTGGCTGAGAAATGAAGTAAAGCGTTGTATGGCGGTGCTACGAGTGACTCCGAGTGTTAAAGGAATAAATGATAATCCATTAAAATGGGGTGGGTGATGACCCTGAGCAGAACACCTGTTTTCATGATCTCTTTATGTATACTGAGCTAAAAGTATGAGACACCCATGAAGGAATTTAGTATTTACTGGGACATAATACCTTTTTAGGTGAATCTGAGGAGCTTTTTGGAAACCCTGAAGTTACCATATCTAGTTTTCTGACAACTTTGTACTTTTTTACCTGGGCAAAATCATAATTAAAGACTTCCATAGGGCAGTGAGTTTTTTCTTCTCTTTAATCCTTGTATCTGGATCTTGTGTACCACTGTAGGAGAATTTTGTGTCCTGATCCTAGGGCTTCCCTCCCAGATTTTATTCATACCCTGCATTCACTGCCAATGACTGCTAATGGGAAAAGCCTTGGAGGAAATGTCACTCTGCTTTTACAATACTCTTAGATGCCTCAGTGTCATCACTGGAATTGTTCTCCTGGACACCATGGTGAGAAAATAATGTCTGTGTTAGACTGGAGGAGCAAGGGAAGTCCAAAGCAACATTTAACCTACTCCAGTTGATAGGAATGTGGGAATTACATGCTTTTGTGTGTGCTCGTGGGGAGAGAAGGAGCCTCTATGTGCGAGGAGAACATGGGGAGGTGAAGACATGCACTGCATAGGCAGGCTGATTGACAGCCCAGCTGGTGCAGATCAGTAATTGGAAATTCATTGCACATAAATCTTCTAGTACTTATCCTGAGACATGGGAAGGAGAATATCTGAGCTCTGAAGCAGTTAACTCTTTCAGGGCCATCTGGGTAGATGTTCAGCTTTCAAAGTAGCAAGACTGTTCAAGTATTTTTCTTTAAAGCCTTCATTTTTTTGTTGTAGCAAGAAGAATGCTGGTGGAGGAAAAAGCCACCATGTGCTCCAAGTGGTAGCATTTAGGTGAACAGCCTTAAATATTTAATGTTTATTTCTTGTACAGTGCAGCTTCAGATTGTCTTGGAGAATTCATCTTCGTATTTGGTGGTGAACACATTTTTGCCTTTACAAAATGCATCTTGCACATGTTGCCTGCCAATTTCATGTCTGATTTACCTGATTTGTGTCTCCACATTGGTGGGCTTATTGTATGTTTGTCCATGTGCCAGCAGACTCTGCAACTGTATTTTAAGAGGTCTGTTCATGTCTAAATATTTATATTCTTTTCCATGAGGCTGAGACTGATCGTATGTGCTAGCAACGTTGTTCCTGCACCCCCCTTCTTTCCCCAGTCCAAGTGTGTTTTTGGTACATCTTCCTCCTCACTTGATTTCAACACTCCGGTGTTTTCCCCTATGCAGTTTTGAATATATAATTGGTTTCTGGTGACCACATTTTTTCTCATTTATTTTGGTCTGCCTCTGTTCTGTAACGCATGTATTTGTCTCTCCATTAATGTCAATGTGAATTACAGATGAAAAGCTAAGTGTAGATAAATTAGTAACTACGCAAAATGAAGGCAGCGTTTAACTTCTGAATTACTTGTGTGGGCACAGGACAGCTAACAAATACCTGAGGACCTGAACAAATGAGCAGCACCAGGATGCAGGGCTCTGCTGTCGATGCGGTTCGCAGTGCAGTCGCTGGGGAGGGTGGGGGACTGTACGGGGGGCAGTGCAACTGTACTGGGTTTTAACACCCACTCTTCTGGCAAGTGCTGTGAGTAGATGGAAGTGCTGGTTGTGGTTTTGGAGCCAAAAATCATGCTTGCCTCGAAGGGAGCAGTTGTCTATGTACAACAAGTAGAAGACTGAATAGTCTGCATCTCAGTCCATAACGTACTGAGACTTCTCTCGACCCTTAAAATGGTGTAAAACAGTCCAGAATGGCGTTTCATGCTGTAAAATTACAGTTCTTGGATGAAAGCCTTCCTTCAAGATGGGCCATGTTCTCTGCTTCACTGCCTGTGGTAACACTTCATTCATTTATGTCAGGAGAAAACCTTTTGTCTTCAGCTGAACAACTTCTGCTTTGCTTGCGGTGCTCTGCAGAAGCATTACAAGAGGTTTCCTTAAAGGGAAGCACTTGGCTATTTTCTAAGCTCACTTTCAAAGTACTCTGAATTAATTATAAATGAGTAAAGCCGTCTGGCACTTGATTACACAATTGCCTATCCTGGATTCCCTGTAATGAAATGTAAGCTGGCCCAATCATAGTAAAACAGGAGGTGCTTTTTTCCCCTCTCTATCTTATGATCTGAGCTATTCTCAGATCTACTGTTCTGATTTCTTTCAGGCTGCAATTCTGTCAGCCTTACATTTCCTTCCCTCTCTCCCTGCTACCCTATTTTTATTAGGCTTTTCTTTTGGCTGCACTTATGCCCATATCCTGTTATAATTTCCATTGAAAGTAGTTAACATGCATTGATTCAGTGCCTTTTGCACCGAACTAGCCCAATGCATTTTATTTATTTAAAGGATTCTAAGTGCCTCTAGTGTCTAAGTGTTTGACAAACACATAAAAATACACAGAAGTCAAGCACTTAGCTGCCCTGAGAGGATGGGTTCCCCTCTGTCTCTGCCAGGAACATCCATAAACCCAATTACTCACATAGCACATAGTTTAGTAACAATTAAACTGAAGTCTGTGCTTTATATATAGTGAACCCTGATTTCTTGTCTCCATTGTTTGCCACAACATGAACCTCACAGGATATGCTGCGTGTTATCCCATTATTCTGTCTCTTTCTGCCCCTGTTTTTGTGCAGTACTGGATATTGTGGGCAGCAGTTCTTCTCACTTTTGTCACATTTTCACTGGGTTTTACTGTCTTCAGATGGGATTGGAGATGGCTCTGCAAGTGACGTGGATGTCCTTTGCTCTGACATTTTTATTCTGTGTAAAAAAGCAGGAACAGTGTTAAGGAGCCATAAAGTCTTGGTTTGGACTGTAATAGCAGTGTATAAGCTAAAGACCCCAACCTGAGTTCTGGAGTAGAGGCCATTGAGCCCCTAGCATGCTTGAGCCATGGCACACATGGTGGAGATGGTGCTGCTCCTTGCTCTGTCCATTGGAGCTGTCCTGTAGTGGATGTCCCAGCCCTGCTCTTGACCTTTCCACTTGCTGAGGAGGGATGGGTTCACAATGGCCTAGGACAATGGTAACCGTCTTTCCCAAGATGTAACAAGGGCAACATAAATTTAGCCATCCCTGCTCTTCTCCCTTCTTCCCTGTGTTGGTTTAGGGAGTTGACAGTGTGCTAGGGAAATGGATGGAGCTATAAATTTTCATCTCTTCTTATAACAAAAACATGTGATTGTCTAAGGATAATGGATTCTCCTTAGCTTTGGTTTCACATCTTTGCTGGAGATAACAGAGGTCCTCCAGGTTGTTGGCTGAGGGTCGCCTTGAAGTAGACTGTACCTGCTGAGTTACCATCCTCTCTGCCTGTGGGATTTGAAGCCCATGTTGATGAATGCTGTTTAGTCCCAGAATTACAGGAGAGCTGACACCTATCTATTACTATGCCAAGCTTGGAGTCATCTCCATTGAAATTAATTTGGAAGGAGTGATACCTGATTCTTTATTATTTTCCACTTTTACTGGGAAGTTTCTCACTCCTACCAGTCTGGCAAGATTAGACCATTACAGTTGCCTTTTTCTAACAAGGTGCTGCATTTTTTCACCTTCTCCGTTCCAGCTCCCTTTGCCAGGACCTCTAGCCCTGAAGTTGCTTTTGTGGAGCATCCAGAGCCTTCAGGGATCATTCCTACAGCCAGTGCTTGGCTTTGATAAAGACATCAGCCCTGCCAGGTTTAACCTCCAGCAACCATGGCAACCATCCTTGCAGCCTTTGAAGAAGTAGTCCTAAGCACCAAGTCTCTTTAAAGACCCATGCAGTTCCTTCAGGAGTCCTCCCTGAAATGGTTGGGAATTGTCACTTGATAGCATTTACCAAACAAGGCAGAGCTCGGAGAACATCTGTTCTGAAGGTGACAGAAACTGTCAAAACTGTAAAGCAATCACACTTACCCACCCTCTCCTAATAGTGGGCCCATCACCCTGGCCATGCTGGAAACGTGTTAGAAATGCATGGTGTTTCAGAGTGATTTCTCTGTTTTCTCTTCCTTCCTCTCTAAGGGGTAACTGAGGCCTGTTTAGCCAAATCATAGAATATGAAGTATTTGGGGAGGGAGGGGGGTGCAGCAGAGCTTTGGTGAGAAAAGTGATATCAAACCAGTGGAAAACAAGGCTTCAGAGGAAAGAATTGTCATTTTGCTTATTTAGTGTGGGACTAATATATTTGAGCTACAGCTTGACCTTCAGGAATGCCCCTGAAATGGGAAGGTAAGCTCAGTAGTCATCCCCTCCTGGTGTGCCTGAAGACCCCCTGCAAGTTGTATCTTACCAGAAGGAGACTCTCAGAGGAGTTGTCCACATACAACAGGGAGTGCTTTTTACTACTCTGATGCAATGTATATTCTGAAATATGTTGATGAGGATTTTGACTGCTTGACCACAGTGGGGCTGTGGTGGTGGGATGTGCCAACACACTTTGTGCTGGGTTGAGCTGGCTTGCAAAAGATACGCAGAAAAGTTGCTGCTAAAATAAAACTGGAGGAGGAGTAAAGTATGCAAGCTTGCAGTGAGCGGGAGACAGAAATCCTAGGCATTTGCAATCTCTTGCCAAATCCATCCATCTTTTTTCCCACATTCTCTCTCCATTTCTGAAGAAAGATGCTTAGCAGTTACTTTCTGTCTTCAAAAGTAATAGATGTGAGCAGCTGTGACATGGCAGGGTTTTACATTTAAACTGTTATTAGCATGTGTTGAAGGTATATATTCAAGCAAAGTGACACGTAAAATATATTCCACGTTGTACAGCAATATCCTATAGAAAGGCCTGACATACCAGTAACCAAAATTAGCTGTGGAGCCATATAATCATATAAGCTTGGTTTTTATCTGTGGAATCACAGACCACTACATAGCAATTTACTTAGATACTTGTAATGCTTTTATTCATACTTCTTTTCCCGCCCCACTATCTGGGCCCATGTTGTTGGTTTTCCAGTAGATGGTCGCTGGTGTGCCCTGACCAACATGGGGGTTCTTTTGGCTACGCATTATGATACAAGTCTCTCTCTGCCTTTGAGCCAGCTTCATCCCTAAGCTGCCAAGCCAGAGTGATGGAGGAAGGTTTGCTTGCTGTAGAGGAGGAACCGAAGCACACCAAGTCTGCACTGGGAGAAGCAATTGGAGGTGTTGCATAGAAAAACTGTTTGAGAAGAGCTGTCTTATGTTAGTGGTCAGTGTGAGCAGGATCAAGGGTAGGGGTGGGACATGTATCATGTAACCCTAAACACACAGTAGGATGGGCTGCCTCAAGCTGGCAGCAGTGTTGTCCCAGGCTGACCATGCACTCAATGGGGCCAAGCAGATGCCCTGGGAGTCATCCTGCACTACCTGAGGCTGCCTTGGGAACCACAACCAAGCACATAAAGTCAAGTGGTATGAATTTCTTCCAACTTTTTAATTTCTTTTTCTTTCAGTTCATTCTGGAAGGAGCTTTTTCCTCCACAGTAAATTACAGATATTCCTAATGCTGCAGTCAGAAGCATGAAAAGTGTCCCAGCTAGCTTTAACCAAGCTTGCCTGGGTGGTTGTGGCTGCCATGAAGTCATGGTAACAGATGCTTTATCATGGTATGGTCAGTGGTCAGAGTCTCTTGGATTCTGATTAGATTTATGTGGTCTGTGCTGATATTTGTAGCTTCACTGGTATGAACAGCAATGCTGTTCAGTCTAGTTTAAAATTAGTTTAGGTTTGCTTATCTTTGCTGCAGTCAGATTTTGGGTACAGCATCAACACCTTGCTAGTACAGAGCAAGAGCATCTCTGGTGGAAATAGTGAGAAATAGCTATTGCTTTTTAAGTTTGTGCTTTATCTTATTTTGCAGTACCTTTCTCCAGAAGGTCTGTTTTGTACCCACTGACTAAGGAGTTAAAAGATGTGAAAATTAGATCCAGCAAGATTGTTTGATCAATTGAAATAGAGTGCCTTTGTGGTTAGCAGTGGAAATCAGGCACCCTAAAAAGATGTCAGGACCTGAGGAGAGCTTCAGAACAATATACGGGTGCTGGTGGCTGGAGGGACCTCATGCGCACCACATATGTGCCTGCTGGCCAGTGCACTTTGTTGGTGCAAAATTCTGCCAGGATGTAGTTTCACGCTACAAAACTCTGTTCTGCAGATCTCACCTTTGCAGAGTTTGTTGGCAGCATGAGGGTTTAAATGAGATTTCCTAAATTCCAGGCCATCTGGCTCAGGACTGCCTTGGGAGCATGGCCACTTTGGCATAGAGCGCAGTGAGCCCTTTGTGCCTAGCTTGCAGGTATGGACATCTCCTGAAGATGGGTATAGAACTGGATGCAATGGGTGCCACAGCTTGGGTTTGCTGGGCCTGTGTGATGGACGCCACCATGGAGGTAGTCACCCGGCCCCACAGACTGGCAGCTGCACATTACTGAAACCCAATTTTCAAATAGGAAATTGGCCTTTTATCTTTGGTACTTGCTACGTACTGGTGCAGAGCATTAGTCAGCTGAACCTCACCGTGGTTTATTGTGCAATTATAAATCGTAATTGGCTGACTAACCTTCTCTGATGTTAAATGTTTTAAAAGGTTGGTTTTGCTTTGTTTTATTTTAGTTTTTGTTTATGGCTTTATGTGTTCTTTCTGTTTATTCTGCTACTAAAATGTAATTAGAAATTAAAAAGAACAAAGCAAAACCTCCAAGCCTACTGATGTAGATTAACATGAATCATCATCTCTTGAAAATGTGTGTAAGCCAAAGCTCTGCAACCCGATATACATCCTGTTCATTTGGTAAATATTTAAAATATCCACAGACATTTTTTGACATTCTTGAGCAAAGACCACATCACCATGTGTTCACCCTTGTTTCTGTTTTTAAGTATCTATGTTTTGAAGCCAGGGTTTATTAGTTAAATGTTTTTCTTTTTCTTTTGTAATTTCTAGTATTTGTTGTACTATATGAAACTGAATATAAAGGAAGAGAGAAAAATCTACCAATTTATTTGCATTTTAATAATCGAGTACATTAGGAAGAAAACATAAGCAACTTTAAATAGTGCCAAAGGCTGTAGTCTTTGAGAATAGTTGAATTGGAAGGTTTAGATAATGAACAGAGTTGATGATGCCTGTAATAAAGTGGATTAGCTGTTAGAAATTGTGTTACACCATGTATCTTCACACAGGTAATCTCCCATGTTTGCAGTTTTGGTCATAGGTTCTTGGGGAGCACCCAGATACACTATAGTTCTCCAAAGAATGTTGAAAATGCTGACACTTCCCAATACAATTTTTGAAGAAGAAAAGAGAAAAATCTTCATAGCTTTTCCTTGGGGTCATACGGTACTGCCCCGTTAGCAGTCATTAGTTCCTGCCCTCAAGTAGTAAATACTGACTTCTTTCTCTTTTGATAGCAGCTCTTTTTCTTTGATACATCTTCCCAGCTTGGACTTCTGTTAGGTACTCTTTACAGCTTCCATAGAGTTGGCTTTCGTGTGAATAAAGCAAATTCTGAGAACAGTGCAAGCATATGTTCTTCCTCCAAATTATATTAAGCTAAAAATGTGCTGTTCTGTGGATTATGTTTTTGGTATCATCAGGGCACCAGCTCTGATAGTGGCAGCACTGGTGGGCCCCTGTGTTGGGTGATGCTGATCTCCGAGGACTGTTAGCATTGAGTAGGGTGTGCAAGGGCTGTTGTGGGAGAGCAGGACCTCCAGGAAGCACAAGCAGCTCACCAGCTCATCCGTGCATGGGAGACCCTTTGTGGGAGCCTCTCAGCCAGGTCAGGGCAGGCAACACATCCCTCTTTCCCTGCCTCCAGCAATGCCAAGGGTTGTTCTGTTGGCAGCTAGGGACCGGAACCTTCACTGGCACTCAAGATTTTTTACTTTAAGTAGATGTTAACGGATAACCTGGTCTGATACTGTCATACTTGCTTATTTTGAGAAATGTTTTCTATCAGGTTTTCTTCACATATATGAGGTATTCTTCTATGCAATTCCCCACTGGCTTGAAGTATCCTGCCAAAATGGGACTGTAATTCTAATTGTGGAATGATATTTAAATTATTTTCTAGTAAAATAATGTGAATTATGGATTTTTATTTGGAATAAAACTTGTCAGTGTATACACATGTGGATTTCTTAAGCAGCACAGGAGCTCCTTAAATACCATGAACTGTGCTTTGATTTATATCTAAGAGTAGACTAGAATGATGCTGATTTTTTTTTTTTTTTTTTTTGAGGAACAAATGGCTTGACTTTCAAAATATGTCAAATTCAGTTGCTTGTGTTTGAAACAAGAACAGTCTTTGCAGTTAAGGGACTTGAAAAGCTTGGAATCAGTTCCCTGCTATTCTCCAGCACTTCTTGCATCTCCTTGGGGAGGTAGTTTAGGCTTTCAGTGTTCAAATCATCATCTCTAGAATGGGGATAATAAAGACTTTCCTAGTGCCTAGGGGTGTTGAGATGACAGATCGACTGATGGATCATTTATGGGTTCCAAAAGCACTTACGATCCCCTCTGTAGCTGTAAACCTCAACCTTTCCCAAAATGCAGCTACCCACTGGACCTCTTCAGCCTGGATATATTCAGTGGATTATATCCTTATTACAATGTTTTTCTGTGTAAATAATTTGATTGCTGGGGTGAGTTTCCCTTGTCTTTTGTCAGATGGGGCTTTAAGTCATCAACAGTTCATGACTGTAGTTGTGGGGAAGAGAGACATTGCCGGGTGCCATTTGAGGGTGTTTCCCTTTTTTGCAAGACTTTCCTCAGCTATCCTGACTGAAGCTTGGTTTTGTGTCTCATGCTTTTGTGGAAGATGGGTATGTTTTCTGTAGCAGATGGAATGTATGTGTTCTTTCACTCAGGTGGGATCCCAAAACACTTGCCATGTGCTTTGATCCTCCTGCAAAGAGAAGCATTCCATACAAGGTTGAGGCCACTTTCAGGGACACTTTAACCAATTGACATTGCCCCCTAATTTAGAGTAGGGGACTGAAAAGGGAAGGTAATTTTGCAGACTCCAGACCATCAGGTTGGTATTATCAGTGTTCTCTGTATCTCATTTCAAATCTAGTATGTTTGCCATGCTGTGGTGCTGGGTCAATAATGGCTATGAAGCAGGAAGATCTGCATAATTTTCTGTGATTTCCTATGAATGTGTTTGTGTTTTCTTCTCATTCAAATTTCAACCCAGTGTTGCCCTGCTTAGTGCCATATTACTTGGGGCTACTTTTTCCCTGACCCTTCTTGCACCAAAAACACGTGTCAGCTAAATTCTATTTGTGAATTCAATACATGTAAAGTGCAGCATCTTCATCATGAGTACAGGAGCCTGGAATTACTGTAGCTCAAGAAACATGGACTTCATGTGCATAAGCAATGCACTTGCGCTGTTTTGGGTCTTCCCCTGTAAATAAGCCTTTGGTTTTTGTTATCTATTGGGATGGCTGACCACATCTCTGGATTTCTGCATAGTCCACATTTATCTAACTGTGAAGGATGTTACTAGGCATCATAAAGAATTTGTGACAGTGTGGCATTTGGAGCTACTACTAGTAGTCACTAACTGGTAGTATTTTGTCCTGCTGTAGGGGTTTTTTTCCTCCCTCAGCTGGAGGGAGAATCATAACCTTAACATTATTTAATTGGAGGTGTTTTGAGTTAATTAATTTAACTCTTCACTGCCTTTGGTAGCATGGTTTTACGAGTATTTTTAATTGACCTTATTTGTATGGAAATGCAATCTCACATTAATTTAACAAGATGGATTCAAGTCATTGGTCAACCCAGCTGTTCAATCAAGGATATTGCTCAGTGCTATTTATTGGGCTTGGTTTGAAGATTATGGCCACCCCAGAAACAAAAAAGGAAAAGCAGCTACTGGTGGTGAAGTCCTGTACTTGTAGGCAGGTTCACTGATGGCATTGTTACCCTGGAATTGTACTGTACCCAGCAAATAAATATGGCTTTCTTTTCTTTCCACTGAGTTTCACAAACACAAATAGAAATATGGAAAGGGGAAAGGGAACTCTTAACCTGAGAATTTCAGACCAGCTGGATTTAAGTAAACCACCCATTTATTCTTAGATTAATGGCTTGCAGGCAGACTCTATCAGTTGTGGACTGTATTGTATTAATTTGCAATGGCAAAAGTTAATGCTAGTAATTGCTTTCCTCTACAGAGAGAGCCTGTAGCAGATTGTTTTTACATCGCAATCTGTGATTGATAGATCAGGGAAAACAGGACCAAAGAAGGTTACTGCCTCCCAACCACTTCCCCCTTCAAATTAAAATAATTTGCAATTTGTAGGATGCCTAGTTGCACGTGCTGCGGGAATGAAGCAGTAAACACACTAGGCTGCATTCCCTTATAGCAGTGAACCTCTTACTGCATTTCTTTCACCAAACCAAACAAGTCATGTTGTTGGTAGTCCATTGAAAACAAGTGTGCTGGTGAAACAGCCCCTGGACCCCTTCAGCAAACTTCCTGTACGGTCAGGCAGCAGACCTGATGAAAGAGCCTGTTTGTGAACCTTTGGATTCCTTCCATTGATTTGTAAATCCACTTTAATAAAGTACTGCCGAAGCTAGTGAAATGAGCAACCGATGTTCGGCTTCCATCAAGTTTCTAACAAATATCTGATGCAGCTTGTATCACTGGCGCTGGCACATGCTTTTTAAAATTTATTTTCTGCTGCGTTGGATCATTTCGAGACTGGGGGAGTAGGGAAGTAGGGGGAAAATATGCAGTCTCCATCAGCCACG
>VYZV01009732.1:207978-218039 GCA_013401275.1 Pandion haliaetus | reverse complement strand
TTTTTTTTTTTTTTTTTTTTTTCTTTTTTTTTTTTTTTTTTTTTTTTTCCCTTTGCAGAGGGCTTTTTTTTTTTATTGTTTTCTTCTCCTTTCTGCAAAGCTGCAAAAGCTCTGCTTTGAAAACTGCTGCCCCAGAGTGCAGTTGCTTAGCTGTCCTGTCAGCATTGTTCTAATGCTCATTCCATATGTATGTCACATAGGAGCAGTACCCTCCTCCTCTCCCTTCCCCCCTCCATGCATTTGAATTTTTTTCCCTAAAGACTGATTTTTTTTTTTCTTTTTTTTTCCCAGGGATCTTGCAAACAGGGAAATTCAAACTGAATGATTCTGTGCTGTGGTTACTTCTACAGCCAAGACCAGATTTCTCTTAGAAAAAGTGTTTGCTCTGTTCCTTCTTCTCCCCACTCCCTCTTTTCTTTCCTATGAGCATAAAGGCTTTAAAAACTAAGATCTGTAGTTCTTTTTGCTTTTTCGCGTTACCGTGACAGCATGTATCGCTGTTGCTGAAGAATGAGGCAGGCAGGCTAGAGTTTTTTTATGTTCGGTGCTTTTGGGACCACTAAAGAGAAGTCCACAGAGAAATATGTACAGCAACTGTGCCAACTGAGTTTCTCATGCCTGTTATCTGTCACTTATCCTGACTGAAAGGTAAGGGATTCTTTAATATTTTTGTTGAAGTCTTTGTGCATTGTTTGTGCAGTGTCATTGGACATGTGCAACTAACTGATTCAGGAGGGAGGTGGGATATGAAGATTTTTGTGTTAAGGTATTATAGGTTACCCAAGCAAAGCTCTTTGCACCACGGGAGAAAAAAATCTTGTTTATTGGAATTTATTCCCTTTCCATCTCAAATGATTCCTCCAGCTTTACTCGCTACTGATTGAGACATAAAGCCAGGGCATTATCACTGCTGCTTATCTTTTCTGGTCCTCTTTCTCTACCTAGGAAGCACACGCACCCAGTTTGTGCGTGCGTGCGCATGTGTGGGGTAAAACATATCCCCTTTACATGGGAAATACTTGGCAACATGCACATTCTCCTCTTTTACTCTAACTAAGCGTCTTCAAGCACTCTTTGCAAGGTAAGAATGCCTTAGTTCAGCACACAGCAGCTTATGCCTGTGTAAAAGTATTACTTGGATTACAGTGCATACTGTGGAAAGTTATTAGTTTCCACAGAGACCAATTTAATTGGGGGTATGTGTGCAGCGGTTCTGTTTTGTGCTTTACATACACTGCTTATGGGAGAGTATGAAATGTTATTTTTTTCTATATTCTTGGGAAGGGTGAAGTTTAGACTGTCTGTTAGGCATAACAAATGAAGTTATAGCTGAAATCGATTAAAGCTGCGGAGAAGCATAGCCTTACAAGGCTTTTCAACTTAGCCCGGAGAGTCAGAAGATAGTTTATTAAAATATTTTTTGCACTGCGTTGTAATATGCAGAAATGTTAGTGGGAAGGCATCTTTACCAAGCAGAGGTAGCAGCAAATGATGCCTAGTCTGGATCATTGTATCGTTTATGTGTTAGAAACCTGTTTAATCCACAACCTTGGTGTGCACTGCTTTTTTGTGTGTATATGCTGGATGCATCTTTCAATAGCCTCTTAGTTCAAGAGGGCTTTCTTTTATCAAATGTGTTTCAGCTTTGCAGGCAGGAAAAGGGCACCCTGTAACTGTCCCCTTAGCTGTGACATGGTCCGTAACTTGGCATTTTGGAAGAGGCTGATTTTTAGGGCTTGCTTTGGTTTCTTTCACAGGTATTTGTGTTCTTACTTCTTAGCTGTTAGTTCTCTACATAGAAAATGCATCTTAAGGGTGTTCATTTCTCATGCTTTGAAATGATCGGTGGCTGAGACAGTTGTGCAACCTCATGTAATAATATTGTTTTACCTTGAATGTTGCATTGCGTATTTGAATAACTAGGAATGCCACCAAATATGTAATTAGTTTAAAAACAGTCTAAAAATGCAAAGTGTGAAGGAAGAGAGGAAAGTCCTGTCTGCAGGCATTAATGTCTTTCTTTACTGTAGCTGTTTATAATGTCATTTCAAAATCAGATATTTCCTAACACCTGCTCTGTGACTATTTTCCCATGATTGTTGCTTTATATCAGCACTGAGAAAACAGTCATTTAGATAACAGGTTTTCATTGACATCCTTTTTATAATATAGAAAGGAAGAAGCAGTAATAAGTTAAATTGGCATCTGCTAATTATGCTGAATACAGATTGTGAGCTCTGCAAGTCGTCCCTTGCCTTAATGCTGTTAGCATATTTTAGCACTGGCAACCAAAGGAAAGAAACTTGAATGTTCCTGCTTGTTTTTTTAGAACAAAATAAAAAAGATGACTTGTGAAGAAATGTGAAGTTTGGGGTTTTTTTAGTGTTTGTATGCTGGTTTTGAACAGGAGAGTATCACACACAGTTTGGTAGCACTTGGTAAAATTGATTAGAGGTCTTTAAGAGACTGACTTGTCTGGTGATCACTAGAATTAATTTTGACCCTTGGTGAGAAAAACATTGTTGTCGGATATAAAACTTAGTCTTTGGGCAGGAAAAGTTTGAATGTTTCGTAGTCAGCAGATACCTGATTCTTTCGGGTGTGTGAGAAATAATAAAGAACAAGAACAGTGTTCCGAACCTCGGTGTGGTTCTTCATACTACACGGCGATTTTGCTCACCTCTTTTCTCAAAACTGGGAGCCTTGGGCTCCCGTGGAAGCAGAAGAGCTGCGCTTCTGCCCAGATGTGCTCACTTCTGCCTCGTGCAATGTCCCTCTGCAACACCATCCCTGCCTGGCCGTGGCACTGAGCCCGGGCTCAGGAGACGCAGGAGCTCAGCTTGTGGTGGCTTTGCCAAGGGGACACGCTCCAGCAGCCCTTGGCGTTGGCAGCGGCAGCAGAAGACATGCGAGCGGCTGTGGTGGGTCAGCCACTAGAGGGGAGACAAGAGCTGCGTTCTGTTAGTGTCTGCTACCGCGGAGCACCACGTAACCGTGATGTCTGGGTAGGGGTTTGCAGTGTGCGGTGGAAACAGCTGACCTCACCTGGATCCTCTGGATTCTGGGAACATCCAGCAGTGGTCGTGTGGGGCGCAGCATGGGCTGGTGCGGGTCCTCTTCCTGAAGGAACGCCACGCTTCTGGGGCGAATGGCATCCCCTTGCAAGGTTAGGTGTAGCAGAAACGCGCCTACGCTTCATCTGCGCTGGAGGGTTTTCTGTGTGTGGACCTGCCTGACCGTCACTGTGCACAACCTCCTTCTTGCCTGGCTTGGATGGGAGTAAGCCCAGCTTTGGCGTAGATGTCCAAATTCACTCTTGTGTTCTCTGTGGTGGAGCTTTTTGCTGCGAACTTGACCAAAGCAGGAGGCCGTAAGTTTTTTGTTTGCTTCTCGCACCTGTAGATGACTGCAGTATGCTCGTAGATTGCTTTAATTGGAGTTGAATGGTGGCAGGTGGCTGGTAGGCATTGGCTCGAGACCTCAGAAGTTGAAGGAAGTGTCTTTCCTCCCTACTTGGCTGCTTGAATCTGCTTCTGTGTGATCATATGCAAAGTTTTTACTTGTAGTGATGATTTTTCACATAGATTTACCATAGGTTGTTTCATCCTTGTCTAGAGGACAGACACCTTGAACTTCAAAGTATTGCCCTTGATGATGGGACGGGCACACTGGGAAGTATCCTGTGCAGAGAGGTGCAGGGCTGAGTGGACGTGGGAGAGCTCCCAACCAGTGAGTCCTCCAGGTCAAGGTGAGGTTTCCTGGGATGAGCAAGTGCAAGAACCGCATGCTTTGGATCTCGGTGTGGTGTGTTGTGTTACGTCAGTGCTATACCTCTTGTCTTCGTGCAAGCCGAATTTTGCTAAAAGTGGTGTCAGAGTCTTTTTAATAAGACATTATCATTTTGGCTTCAATTTTGGGGTTTCTTACTCTCTTACATGCATGTGTGATATGCAAAGCATATTTAATGAGCGAATACTTCAAATGCTTCCAAATTAATTAAAAACAGTTCCACATCTGGAATAAATCCAGTACTTTTCATGGATGGCTTCAACTTCATGGATTTTCCCTCCTGTGAGAAGCCCTGTGAATATCCCCATGCGGATGTCTGTGAAAGCCAGAGTGGCAGTATCCAGGCTTATTTTACAAGAGAGAGAGAGATCTGAAGCCCACAGAGATCAATGGGATCTCGGCCTTTATTCCAGCAGACTTTGGATAAGACCTAATAATACATATAATTATATAATACGATATGCCTATGCATGGTTAGATATTTTCAGGGTATCCTGTCTTGAAGGTAGCTGTGCAAGTCTTAATTCAAATGTGTTGTTTCTCATGGTTCAACTGCTGTTTAAATTCATGCAGATTTCAGTGGGGCTTGAATTAGACACCACAAACAAAAAAAGCAAAATGAACTTTTTTTTCTTCTCCCTTCTCTGTTCCCAAAAGTAAATAAAATGATCAGTTTTTTCTCTATGGGAATGTTGTGATTTAAACTGACACAACTAAGTGACCTAAAGATAGGCTTATTGCATAGATTAAAAATGCAGGGTTGGGTTGTTTGAACTGCATTAGCATCAGAATAAGAAACGGCAGGGCGAGTTGGCCGAGGTGGCCATGCAGAACTGGGGAGGGTTGTTCTTTGGAAAGCCTTGGAGCTGAGAATTCTTTTCTGAGCCATAAATAAATAAATCTGTGTCCTGAGCAATTAATGAATACAGAAGTCTGGGCAACTTTAAGCTGTTTGGGATATTTAAAAAACCCATATGGTGCTTTTGTTAGTGTTGTTGATTTCCATTTTTTTTCTCCCTAATATTTCTGTTTTAAGGTGGGCTTTTATTTTACTTCCTTTCTTTTTGCTGAAAGATGCTGATGAGGATGGTTTTGCCAGTGCTCTTCTGTAAAACCGCTGTTAACTCCCACATCAGTTTTAGCGTGTGCTGCACCAAAGTGCTGCCCATGAAACTTTTGATCCTCCAGACACTGATCAGGATTGCAGACAACTTAGTGCTTCGAGTACCTCTTCTTTGGAGTTGTCCTCTGGCTGCTTGTGCTGGTTACTCTGGGGATGCGAAGAAAATTATCTTGCAGGGATTCTACTGCAAATGCACATACAGCTTTTCTGGGGGATCTCAGTGTGTTTTACAGACCAAACTAATTAAACCTCATGACATTCACGGCAGGCAGATAAGCAGAAACCACAATAAGTAAGCTAAAACAGAGAGAGGTGAAGAGCTCAACTTTCCCATGGTAGTGAACAGTGACATTCCCATTGAATGGTGCCTTGTACCTCTGGAAATGAGGCCGCTGGTGACTTGGCTGGGTGGTGACTACCCTTCTGGAGATGGGCTTTGTGGAGGCGGTTAATATTTGCAGTCTTGCATCCAGCACTTGCCTTTTAGAGATCAAATTAGTTCAGATTCCCCAAATGTTGTCTTGCTGGTGAGTTCTTGGTGAGTCTGCATAAGCAGCAACATCTTGGAAGGTTATTGAAATGTCCCCTTACCCTTCTAGACTTGAGTTTTCTGAATTAACCAGCTGTGGTTGGAATCATAACTTAAGTATCATTTTGCATTAAGCAGAAAGTGCCTGACTGGGGTGTACCAGCTCTCACAGTGCTGGTAGGTTTTGACCATTGCTGGGTTTTTGACTTCATTGGTGTAGTGTTTCTAGTAATTCCATCTCTGGTGTGGCTTTTGAGAGGATTGATATTCTCAAGATTACTGCTGTGGTCACTGTTGGTCATAGGCAAAAGAAAAAACCAGTGCTGGTGAAGTGGATGAGCTGGCAGTACAGTAAAATGGAGTGGAAATGAGAAAGTTCACTTGCTTAACTGTTTTGAGTGCGCAACTGCTTCAAGTACAAGCATGTAAGACGATGCCTTTAGAAAATAAAGTTTTTAGCCAGTCTGGTAACTCGTTTATGAAATTCTAGAGAGGGTTTAAACAAAACAATCTAAAGAGAGATCTAGTGAGGCATCAGATAATTATGGTACTATAAGACAGATTTGCAGATATACTGATACAATGCAGAAATTGCCATTAGAGCATGCTGTACAACTGGGATATATTGACAAAGAGAGAAAAAAGGAGTAGTGAGAGAAAGCTATGGCCCGAATTTCTATAGCCTTTTAAGAAAACGTCTTAGGCATAGGAGCCAGCTAAAAAGGTTAATTGGGCAAGATCAGTTATTGTGGTGTGTGAAAGTGAGCTTCAGAGCTTGAGAGGAGACAGCACCAGACAAAGCAGCGAGGTGTTTCATGAGATGAAGCTGTTTGTGGTGGTGAGAAATGAGGATCAGCCCCATGCCAATCTGGAAGAGGGAAGGTGTAAGAAAAGCGACAGAATTTACTGAAGATGTGAATGTTGTTTCAATGATGCAAGACCCCCCAAAGCAGTACAGGTGGAAAGAGAAGGGCAGACAAGTTGCCTTTGGAACTGCATACAGAGGCAATGAGGGCTACAGCAGGAAAAGAGTAAAGTTTGTGAAAACTAAAGAGATGAGGCACAAAAGAGAAGGCAGCATGAAGACAATGGAAACTTTTTTACCAAATCAGCACAGTGCCTGAGAGCATCCAAAAAAGTGACAGACTTGTATGACTGTATGTGCTGTCGGGCAGGAGCTGGCAGTCGGGTTATTCTAGCACTTGGCTATCTCTGCCTGAGGCCACACTGGAAATACTGTGTGTAGCTTAGGCTATCTACTTACATAAAGGGTGTTACAGTCATGGAAAAGAATGAGCCAAAGGGAATAAAGGTCACAGAGGAAGATTACATGGGCATCCGACGGAAGAAGCAGGGATGTTGAGGTATGCACTTCTATAAAACTGTTACACATACTGGAAGGGAGGAATACCAAAGTTCATCCACAAAGTGACAGGGTGGTTGAACCTGTCTGGAACTCCTTTATATTCAGTGGTTGTTAGGTGGAATAAGCTGCCACAGAAATCAGGAGAATAAATGAATGCTTGCAGAAATTGAGCCTAAAAATAGGGGTATGGCATGATGATCTAACTTCTAACACCAAAAAGCAGGAGTTAATTTTGTGTTGGTTTCCTTACTGTAGACCGGCTTGTCTCCCTAGGAAACATCCCTGAAAATGAGCTGTTGATACTTATGCTCCCATATTCAGTTTTAAATTAATTTTAATAATGTGGTCATAAGTCAGTTTGTGTTAGTGCTTGGTGCTAATGAAATGGATTTCAGACCAATGCGCTCTGGAGAAGAGCAGAGTTTCAGTATTTCTCCTATTGCACATTTTAGTTTGCTGAGAAGTTGGAGCAAAGAACAGCATCTCTGCTTCATTTGTTGCTGGTTATGCAGTTTAGTTAGTGCCCATCATTGCAGATTTCTGAACAACTCTCATGAAGGTGAATATGGGCTTAGAGAAATCTGCAGCTCTGCAGAGGAACTCTGTAACTAGATGCTAAGAAGGGACTGTTCATACATGGCAGACAAAAGGGTCCTTTATGCAAAAGTAGCTTGTTAGCTTTTTGTTTTTAAGCTGTAGCATGTCTAAGCGATCAGGGTGTCACACACTAATAAACTGGCCAGTCCCTCTGGAATAGACATTCTTGGTGGTGATATAGAAGGTGCATTTATACAGTAGTCTCCAACTTCATTACTACGCTGTTTCCTTGGATACTGAGTATTTTGCATATAATTACAAGGGGGCGTTAACAATGCTTGGTGATTCTAATGGTTTTCATAAAGTTTTTCATATTACTTGGTTAGTGATTCTCTTTTTTCCTTTAATTTTCTATATCAGAGAGGAAAAACAAGGAAGTGATTTTTGTCAGCTAATTTGCACAACTTCTTTTGAGCCAAGAACACATTTTATTTCACAAAGTGTGGAAATTCTGCGTGCTATTTGTGGAATTATGTCGCTGAATGGGTTGTAAATAGGAGCTGAAGTGCTACTATTCATTGCAACATCAAATTCACACTGTTTGGGAACAACCTTGCAATAGTAAAGAAAAAGCTGTTTAAATGCTGGGCAGTAAACAAAATTTGTTATGGGTGTGAAAGCATTTAAATACTTCATGTGTCTATTTAAGCCTTGGGTATTTTGATAGTATTCAGTATGTTTCTCGAAGGTACTTTCTGCTCTTTACACACCATCTTGGTTGCCTTAACTCCGGCTGTTGTTTGACAAACAGTTTGAGCTGCCATGGACATTGAAAGGATCCCTCCCGCCTGCCCCAGGCACCCGTTTCCCATCTCCCTTCCTTCCTCCCTCCCTCCCTCCCTCCCTTTTGTTCGCAGGCATATTTGGAATAGGGCAGCTCAGTCCCCAGTGAGAGCAAAATCAACAAAAAATACAAAAAAAAGGAAAAACAAAAAGGGGGGGGAGGGGGGCAGTGAGCCCAGGACAGCTGCTTTGGTGGCCACGGTGGCTTATCCTGCTGTAAAGTGATCACCAAGCTGTGGCATGAAATAATCGTGCCTGAATATAATTTGGTTTAGCTATGTAGAGTGTCTGCAACTCTTGCGAAGAAGTTGGTAGCGTCAGGCTGTGATGCCCGGACTCGTACGGTGACGTACAGTGATGCGCTGTGCGTTGTGGCCCATCGCTGAGCCTGCATGTGAACATGCAGCTCTGTGTGTGTTGCCTCCACAGCGTGCAGCACATCCGCTTGTTCCACTTGCTGCAAAGGATTAATTTATATGCACTTGAGGAATGTATGTTCGGGAGCAGTATTTTTGCATGTACAAAAAAAAAATAATGCTTTCATGTTCTTTGAGACCTCACTGGACCTTAGGATATCCCCTAGAAACACAGCAACAAGGATTTAAACTCTTAAGTGACTAAGTGTCACAGGCTGTGTAGTTACATAAGGTTTGACTGCAGCTGGGCATGATGAAATGGGCTGTACATGTGTGTGTATACACCCCTATTCACACTAGAAGTGTGCTTACTTACTTGAAGTGTTTAAGTTCAAACCATTTTTTTTAGTGCTAAAAGAATTACTTTATGTTCCTACTGATACTTTTTCTTCAGAGAAACAATATATTGTATAGTTCATTTAATAAAATAAAATCATTTTTCCAAAAGCCACAGAATACAGAATTTAATACAGTAGGATTTGAACATAAATTCTAGGGATGCATGTGTGATGACTCTTTTACACTACACTCAATTTTATTGCAGTGCTCGTAGTGGCTTTCATATGCCAAAAGCTGTTGAGATCCTTTTCTTATAAAAGTGGTACAGAAATATATTATAACCACAGACATTTGCTCTTTATAATAGTTTCACAAGCAAGACGTGCTTCTTTTTCCCCCTTCTGTATGGATTTGTAGCTTTGCTGTGTTTGTTTTGGTAAGTTGATGCATTGCTATTTCATAACTCCCACTTTTCTGCTGTATACTTTCATCTTAAAAAATACAAAGAAAACTGATAGTGGCGCTTCAAATCGGGCAAAGTTATTCCTGGTGACTTTGGTCTTTGACCTGCTGCTCTCTGACACAACTGAGTTTTTTCTACTTTTCTGGAGCTTTGCAGGGGTCAGATTGAAATGGTAGCTGACCTTGAATCGGTGCATAGAGTAGCTTGAGGAACAAGAACTATATGCAAGTAGCACCTTGCTATGTGAAACTTCATTTAAAATTGAGGTTTTAAATTCAGCAGCAGTGAACATCACTGGGCGTAAGCTAATAGTTATTATTTAGGCTGGAGTCCTTTTATTTCAGGGGAGCAGCTTTCTCCATCCCTTGCTGTTACGAGTTTGTGTGGCGCGGCTTTCTTTGATAGTGGAGGAGTAGGCTGCAGAGGTGGCTCCTGTGAGACGCTGCTGGAAGCTCCCCCGGCTCCAAGTCGGACCTGCCTCTGGCCCAAGGCGATCCCATCAGTGACGGTGAGAGTGCCTCTGGGAGAACATATTTAAGAAGGGGAACCGGCAGTGTGGGGGTTGGGGAACGTGAGAGGAACATCTCTGCCGATACTGGAGTCAGTGAAGAAGGAGGAGGAGGAGGGGCGTCTGAGGAGGCTGATGGCCCTGCAGCCTGTGGGGAGACGGCAGGCTGTCCCCCTGCAGCCCATGGAGGTGAACAGTGGAGCGGAGG
>VYZV01009732.1:176090-199240 GCA_013401275.1 Pandion haliaetus | reverse complement strand
GCAGAGATGTTCCTCTCACGTTTCCCAACCCCCACACTGCCAGTTCCCCTTCTTAAATCTGTTCTCCCAGAGGCACTGCCACTGTCACTGATGGGGTCGGCCTGGGCCAGAGGCGGGTCCGACTCTTTGGAGCCAGGGAAGCTTCCAGCAGCTTCTCCCAGGAGCCACCTCTGCAGCCTACTCCTCCCCTACCAAAGAAAACCGTGCCACACAAACCCGTAACAGAGGGTAAGTAGGGAGAGAGGAGAAGGCTCTTTTCTTTTCCCTATTGTGGTCTGCTAAAAGCTTATTCCTCCTGTTTGCTGAAGAAGTTTACCTGCTGTATTCCTTATATTCTATAAAAGTCCTTTTGGAACTTCAATGTTTTCAGAGTTTACCCAAGAGGTATATGCATTGCTTTCTTTTTCAGGTATTTTACGGTATAGAGATCTATGGGATTAGAAGAATTAGCCTAGGGAGAGGGAATCAAACAAAGCATCACACAGCACTTGTTTCACATCTGCACACTGAATTAGAGCCACGATTTTGGTGTGCAGGGATCCTGCCAGTTCCTGGGTCCTGAGTCTTCCTTCTTAGTGTGGTGGGGTGTTATGTTTGGATGCAGCCCAAACTGGAGGTTGCGGGAGCTAAGCTGAGAAAAAGGAATGTTGCTCATACCTTTCTCAATTCCTCTAAGGAGCACCAACTGCCTACAGGTCCCTGCAGCTATTCTGCAAGGTTTGGGTCACATAGTTAAATCTTTGCTCAGGAACGAAGGAAAGTGACTGAGTGGAGAACTGAATGTGAAATTATGGAGTTCTCCATGATGTTCAAGTTTATTTTAAAGAGTATTGAAAATCAAAACACTCTATTCTATTTCTCCATTCCTTCCTTCCCACTTCAAGGCCAGAGTATTTAATGTGAGCTGGAGTGGAAAAATGCTGGACTCTGACTTTATGTTATCTTGTCACCTCCTTGGGTATTTAGAAGGGTTTTTTTTCTTCTAGTCTCTGCTCTTCTTAGAGGTGTGTCTTTTCTTCACACTAACCATGTTGAATAGTACTAGGGGAGATTTTTTTTGGTTTTTTTTTAGTAGCTCCTGCCTAAATGTTTCAAAATCAAGCAGAAGTAATTATAAACTTTTTCTTCACTTGAAACCATAACATTTTTGTTGACAAGAAGTGCCTTTAAAGAAATGCCTTTTAATTTACGGTAGGTTGCTTTGTACGTTGTTTCTGTAACCTATCACATTAAATTTCCTTTGCATTGAGTATGTATGTATTATGAGCTCTTAAAAACAAATATCGCAGAAGAAAGGAATTCAGTAAAGGAATAAAACATTCCTGGGTAGCCAAAGTGCCAGTTTAATAGCTCATCCATTGGGACTTTCAAATAATATAACGGTGATGGCTATATAAATATATGGATAGATGAATAACTTCAATGAGGAGCTTGTTACAACTCTGCATACCACATCTGAAATGAAATCAAACTCTGAAAGTGCTGCCTGATGTGAAGGTCCAATTTTTCTAGTGCCAACCCTGAAATTATACCTAAAAATACACAAACTGTGTGTTTGTGTGTACATATGTGTACATAACTAAAATACGCATTCACAAACACACACACGCACACATACATATGTTATTTCTAGGTAGAATATAGTGTTTCAGGACTGATTCTGATTGCACTGAACCACTAAAACTTTGCAGGCTATTGACATGACAGGATTTACAGCAGTGTATTTGAGATTAGGTCTTAGCCGTGGCTTTCTCTAAAAATAAATAGATAAATGGAATGGGAGCATAAGGTTGCCATGTTATATTGCCTGGGATATCCACAACTTTTTCATTCGGTTCCCCTAATCACATAGCTTTGTCAATATCTACTTTGCCTGCCTGCCACGGCAGAGTCTGTAACCTTGGGTATGGCTAACCTGAAGGTAAAGTTTTAAATCATTTTTGCTTATAGCAATGAATTTCTCAGGAAAACTGATTTCTGATAACAGTGCATGTGGAAGCCCAATGTTGATGGCCATGAATGACTGAGAGAAACCAGCTCAGGCTGAACTATGGTATGGACAGGAGAAACTAGACCACCAAATGGGATGTAAATAGGTTAATATGATTCATTTCATTACTCCAAAGAGACCTATTTCTGGGAAGCTGCTGAGCTGTGGTAAAATAAATTCTGGGTGCTCATATGAAACATAGTACCAATCTCCATAGTAAGCCAGCAAAAATTCACTTTTAACAGTGGGGAGAGGTTGGTATTGCAGTGTGGACAGAGGATGCTGAAGTGCTCTTGGTGAAAGGCAGCAATACAGTGACTTGTCTGTTGAGTATTTTAATAATGCCACATTACAGAAGAGCCACAGTCCTTTATTTTGTTATGAGTTGGGTCTCTCTCATTAGAATTTTTCATTCCCCTTGGCTGGCTTTTCCTTGGTAGCATACCATATATTGGTTGTATTTTCTACTTGAGAGCATCATCTCCCACGCTAGGCTGAAGCAGCAGCTTTTAGTGGCAGTACTCAAAGTGATCACATAAAGCTCCATGAAAATAAGGGACTTTGATATTTTCACACTAGTGGCTTAAGTTGATGAATGTTTGCTGTGCTGAAAAATAAGGTGCACTGCTCTGATCTTTTAGCTGAGTGAAACGGCAACAACAATAAAAAAAATCTTTCCTAGCTGAAGTAGAAAAATTCTATCCTGGGTCTCCTAGGGATCAACCTGAACATGGGGAGAAGCACGGGAAGACCTGGTCCCTCACGTACACAAAGCATATTGCAGAATTGTGCATATTTGATGTATAAACTGTATGGGATAAGAAGTTAATCATAGGACTCGCACAATACTTGCGCAACAATTGAGTAGGCATATTCAGAAAAGGAACTGTCACATGGTTCTGTGGGGATTGGTCTGTTACTGGGGAATGCGGGTCCAGGNTTTTTTTTAAAGAGTTTTTTTTTTTTTTTTTTTTTTGCTGGTGTAATAGAAAAGAAAATAAGAAGGAAACAAACTGGGGGGAGAACTGCATGTAAAAATAAGTATATTGAAAGATAAGTGCCTTGACAAACACTTGGGAGAATTGATCAAATTGATTAATGTGTTAAGCATTGGGATATAGACTGTGGGATCAGGAAGTTAAGTGTTGTGTGAACATTATAACACCAGTGCGATAAATTGATTGTCGTTAGTACTTAAAAGTGCAATACTCATTCAGTTATATTGGAAGTGATAACTAACATGAATTCATATTCAAAAACTTGCATGCAATTTATAAGTCTCCTAGGGGATGTTGAAATCATGTTGGAAATTTAAATTAACCCCTGTCATTATCGACTTTTCGTATCCTTTTCCGCTCTATTCTAGCTTGGAGAAAACTACGTTTTCAAGCAGCTTTTAAATGACAATGAGAACAATGTATGTGTGCAGTGGGTCTTTCAATAATTGCCTTTTAGAATTGATTTTTATGATTTTCACGAGTAGCAGCGAATGTACTCTGTAACAAAGAAGTTTATTCACACTACCTCACTTTAAGCACCTGCCTAGTTTCCTCGGGCTCCTTTCCTCTCCTTTCAGTGGTAAGCAATAAGCAGGACCTGGCTCCCAGCTTCTGCAGCACCCTCCAGCAACCTTCAGCCAATGTCTTGGCTTATCCTGTCTCTTTTTAACCTCCCAATTTAGATCCCTGAAACAAGGTACTGGGGCTATTCCTCAACAGGACTGTAAGGAGGAACTCCAAATCTTCCCCAAATGGCTGCTTATTAATTGCATTTGAATACTTACATTCATAATGAGCCTTTTGAAATCAATGGAAGGGCTCTCACTGCTTTGAGGTGGCTGGAGTGGGACAGATTGGATTGAGACAGGCTCACAGCAATGGACTCATGTGCCTTATTTGTAGCCAAATTCTGCTTGGGGTTGCCAAAGTAAAACGTGGTGTTAGCTGGAATTCACTCCATCTGAGCAAGAATGCATTTACACTCTTGCTGGTCAGGGTGGCCTGTTGGCAGCAGAACAGGCAGTAGGTTGGAGGGGGTCTTCACCTTTCTTGGGTCATGATGGCAGTAATACCCAGCAATGGAGCATTTATTGGACATACAGAAAAAATTGATCATCCGTGGCCTCATTTAGGATCTGTTACCCAGTGTATTTGGTAGAAGGTGGTGACTGTAATTACAGATGCATTGTGGAACATACGCAAGGGTAGAGTTAAGTCCTACGAGCTATCTCAGCTATGCTGTTTCGTAACCTGACTCTTCATCTGAGAGCTTTATTGACCAGTTTTATTTTCTTCATTGTATTTTGTCTGTTCTCAGTATCTGGGTATGTGTATGCATATGTATATGTGTATGCAATTGCATTTAATTAACTATAATTCTTCCTTAATTTTGATTTTTGTGAAGGTATCTGTAGTTAAAGTAATGGCTGTGTAGTGACTTTTCTGTACTTCTTGTTCTTGGTGGCTCAAATTTCATCAACCATGTGATCTTTCTTAACTGTCCATAAAAAGAACTGGTAACATTTGACTTTCATAGTGCTATATACATAATGAAAATCCTGTCTGCTTTCCAAACATTGGGAGTAAAAACGAGTTTTCCAATATGCTCTGAACACAAACAAGTTTAGGCTTAGTTGGAGCTACTGAGAAATAAAACCAATAAATTCTGTATGTGGTTCATCCTCTTATATAAACTTATTCAAATGTGTGTGTCTGATTTCAATTTTTTTCACTGTGATTATTATTCTGGACTATGTGCATGTGTGTATAGATCTGGTAGGGCCTCAGGGTTTTTTTATGTTAAAGTGCATATGCACACATCTATATAGTTTTGTTGATGTGCATGTATGCATACATGCATACATATCACACACTCACACATGTAAAAATATAATTCAAAACTGCTGTGCTTATGTGTGTATATAGTGTTCTCCCTTTCTCTTTTGTTAAATATATAGTGAGTAGTTATTAAATATATTTTATTTTTAATTAAAAATTCAATAAGTAATTTTGACATGAAACTTCACAGTACAGTTTTTATCTCTTGATCAACTATTTCCTGTTTTCTCTCTCTGTCACAGGGTGAAAGAATGATGTGATGGAGGTGAATATGGGCCACTGGTCAGGCTCACGGCTACCTCTGTCATGCCTTGCCCTTCTGATTGTCAAGCTCCTGGCCTCCATTTGCCAGGTAGTTCACGGGACCACCCCGCTTGGCTTTCACTTTACACATTCCACTTACAATGCTACAGTGTACGAGAATTCTGCAGCCAGGACCTATGTCAACAGTCAAACAAGGATGGGCATTACCTTGGCTGACCTTACATGGGATATCAAGTACAGGATAGTGTCTGGTGATGATGAGGGCTTTTTTAAAGCAGAGGAAGTCATTATTGCTGATTTTTGCTTCCTAAGAATAAGGACTAAAGGTGGGAATTCTGCTATATTGAACAGGGAAATCCAGGACAACTATTTATTGATGGTGAAAGGGTCTGTCAGAGGAGAGGACTTGGAAGCATGGACAAAAGTGAACATCCAGGTTTTGGATATGAATGACTTAAGACCTTTGTTTTCACCAACCACGTACTCTGTCACAATAGCGGAAAGCACTCCTTTAAGGACTAGCATTGCACAAGTGACCGCAACAGATGCGGATATTGGGTCCAATGGTGAATTTTATTATTACTTCAAAAACAAAGTTGATCTCTTCTCAGTTCATCCTACAAGTGGTGTTATCTCCTTAAGTGGCCGGTTAAACTACGATGAGAAAAACAGGTATGATCTTGAGATTTTGGCTGTGGACCGTGGGATGAAGCTTTATGGAAACAATGGCGTAAGCAGCACCGCCAAGCTTTATGTTCACATTGAACGTATAAATGAACATGCCCCAACAATAAATGTAGTAACCCATATTCCATTTCCATTAGACAAGGAGCCTACCTATGCAGTTGTTAACATTGATGACCTAGATGAAGGAGCCAATGGAGAAATAGAATCTGTTTCTATTGTGGCTGGAGATCCACTAGAACAGTTCTTTCTGACTAAAGAAGGTAAATGGATGAATGAGTACAAAATCAAAGAAAGAAAGCCTATTGATTGGGACAGCTTCCCGTATGGTTATAATCTGACTCTCCAAGCGAAGGACAAAGGATCTCCTCAGAAATTTTCTGCGGTCAAAATGGTCCACATTGCTAGTCCCAAGAAAGAAAGTATCCCCATGAAGTTCGAAAAGGAAGTATATGATTTTTTGATCAGTGAATTTTCACCTCCTGGTGTGGTGGTTGCAGCAGTTAAGCTGATGCCTGAGCCACAGGGTGTGGAATATAGAATATCTCCAAGTGAGGAAGCCGAGTATTTTAAGATCAATCCCAACACAGGCCTTATTACTACTGCTCGTCCTTTGAAAATTGTGGAGAAGGACCTCTATGAATTAGAAGTATATACGAACAAAGGTGGTGATTTAAAAGCACAGGTTACTGTCAGGTTAGAAGATGCCAACGATCACACTCCGGAGTTCCAGCAGCCCTCCTACAGCTCATTCGTCAACGAAAGCGTCCCTGTGGGGTCTAGCGTTTTGGCAGTTTCAGCAGTTGATAAAGATAGGGGGGAAAATGGATACATAACATACAGCATTGCCAGTCTGAACTCACTACCATTTACAATAAACCAGTTTACAGGTGTCATCAGCACATCTGAAGAACTGGATTTTGAGTCCTCACCAGAAAGCTACAGGTTCATTGTGAGAGCTTCTGACTGGGGTTCTCCCTACCGCCATGAAAGTGAGGTGAATGTCACCATATACATAGGCAATGTCAATGATAACAAACCCCTCTTTGAAAAAGTGGCATGTCAGGGAGTGATTTCTTCTGATTTTCCCGTTGGTGGTCACATCACTGCTGTTTCTGCAATAGACATAGATGAGTTAGAGCTTGTAAAGTACAAAATAATCTCTGGAAATGAACTTGGCATTTTTTATTTAAATCCTGACTCTGGTGTCCTGCAACTTAAAAAATCTCTAATTAATTCTGGCATAAAGAACAGCAATTTTGGCCTTAAGATAACGGCAACTGATGGTGAGAACTTTGCTGATGCTATGTTTGTTAATATTTCAGTAGTTCATGGGAAAGTGTCTTCAAAGACCTTTAGCTGTAGAGAAACTAGAGTTGCTCAGAAGCTAGCAGAAAAATTACTCAAAAAGGCAAAAGCAAATGTGAAGCTGAATTTGGAAGATGGTTTTCTTGATTTTTATTCAGTGAACAGGCAGGCACCACATTTTGACAAATCCTTCCCTACTGATGTAAAGGTTTCAGAGGATCTGCCAGTTGGTGCCACCATCCTGAGGATAAAAGCCTATGATGCAGACTCAGGCTTTAATGGAAGAGTACTTTATACAATTTCTGATGGTAATGTAGATAGTTGTTTCAACATTGACATGGAGACAGGGGTGCTTAATGTTCTTATGCCCTTGGACCGTGAAAAAGCAGAGCTCTATCTCCTTAATATTACCATTTATGATTTAGGTAAACCACAGAAATCTGCGTGGAGACTGTTGACTGTCACTGTGGAGGACGCAAATGATAACAAGCCTGTTTTTTTACAGGACAGTTACTCAGTTAATATTTTAGAAAGTACAAGTCTTGGTACAGAGATTATTCAGGTAGAAGCCAGAGATAAAGACCTAGGATCTAATGGTGAAGTGACTTACTCAGTACTGACAGACACCCAGCATTTTGCTATCAACAGTTCCACAGGAATGTTGTACGTGGCCGATCAACTAGACCGGGAATCAAAAGCAAACTACACACTGAAGATTGAGGCTAGGGACAAAGCAGAGAGTGGCCATCAGCAGTTTTCCATTGTGCCTCTGAAGGTTTTTTTGGATGATGTCAATGATTGCTCTCCAGCCTTTATACCATCCAGCTACAATGTGAAGGTCCTTGAAGACCTGCCAGTTGGCACTGTCATAGCTTGGTTGGAAACTCACGATCCAGATCTTGGCTTGGGAGGCCAAGTCCGTTACTCGCTGGTGAACGATTACAATGGGCGGTTTGAGATAGACAAAGCAAGCGGTGCCATCCGCTTGAACAAAGAGCTCGATTACGAGAAGCAGCAGTTCTACAACCTGACTGTGCGTGCAAAGGACAAGGGGCGCCCGGTTTCCCTCTCTTCTGTTTCTTTTGTGGAAGTTGAAGTGGTGGATGTTAACGAAAATCTCTATACTCCCTATTTTCCTGACTTTGCTGTCGTTGGATCTGTAAAGGAAAACTCCCGCATTGGTACAAGTGTTTTGCAAGTTGTTGCTCGAGACGAGGACTCTGGAAGGGATGGAGAGATCCAGTATTCCATCAGGGATGGCAGTGGCCTGGGGAGATTCAGCATAGATGAAGAAACCGGTGAGTTTTGTTTCTAATTTCCTTTTTCCTTCATAGAGGTTTTTGCAAAAGCAAAGCTTAGGCATAATTAATTTCTACCCTTAACAAGAAGTTCAGTTCTTTTTAACAGGCAAGATAAAATTATAAATAAAGATTTTCCAGGCACAGCAATGACGTGATTTAATTACCTGGTTACATTCATCACTCTGTGGGTGTGAAATAATATACATTCCTTTTCAGCAGCTATGTGGTGACTCCCTTTAGAAAGCAGTGATAGTTATGGAATGATTCACTTCCAGTCATGTATTATCTGTTGATCGTTGTAAATTACTCAGGTCACCTCCACAGAGTCACAACACTCATGACCTTGAATGCTGTGTTAAACCCAATGAAAGGAAATAAGGAGCATGAAACAAGAATTATTTCATCCTAAAACCTGTTTGTGGTCTTGTTCTTACTGTTGTTGGGAGTCATTTTTCATGGGAGTTAGCAGTCTGGAATGATATGCCATTCTGTATAATACGCTTACTTGTAGCACAGTGTTCATCAGTGTTGGCATGCCTGTGTAAAGGTAGAAATACAGGGAAAGATGCTTAACTGTAAACCAACTGTGCTAGCTTTCCTTTGGTGGCAGTAGTATTATGAACATCAATGTTAGAAAACAGTATTAATAGAGTGAAGATTTTTAAGATGTTGAACTTCACTAGCACACCACCCTATTGGAAAAAATGTGGAAAATAATAAGTATAAAAGGCTATTTAGTAAAACACATAACAAACTGGCTGTTTAAATGTCTGATAGCTGTTGGGAGTAATGGTGCAGCTGTGGTACTAGAAGTAGTGAAGAAATTAGAAAATATTAGTCAACAGTTTCAGAAATTATATTAAATATGTTAGGTCTGTGGGTTTACTGTGGTTTAAGCAGACTTTGTATGTCTTTTTCTAAAGCTTTTAATTGAGAATGTGGTATTAAAACATAAGATTAAAAACTATGTTTTGGCAAATTCAAACTGTTTAATCAAATGTCGACTTTCTAAACTGAACATTATGAAAAACAGACATTGCAAATGCTGTGATTTGCATCTGAGCATAAGCAGTGAAAAATATTTTTACTCCATTTGTGCTATAGTCTGCTGCAGCTGTGCACAGATGATACAGTCAAAATCTTGTGTCCAGAAACATCAGACTTCAGTGTCAGAAGTCAAGAGGGCACCTACTCTAATTTCCAGAAACATTAAGAACTCATGTATACTACAGTACTAATAGCAGTTGAAGGCATTCAGTCAACATTATGTAGGCAGTTGAACATGAATTTCAATTTTAATTTCCTGCATTTGAAAATTTTGGCCTACCCACTTATTGAGTACCATCAACTTCAGCTAAACAAGTTCTTTATAAAGCAATGGGAGATTGGTCCAAATGCTGCAGTATCGCTCTGGAAATCTCAGGATTCAACATTTATTGAACTGAAAGGAAGTGTTAGGGAGACTAAGTTAGTGCATGTCACTCTTTAATAAATTAACCAGTGTTTTTACCCTGTGCCTAGACTAGTAGAGGTGATAACCTATAATAAATTAGGGCCCCCATTCAGTAAAGCACAAATCATGTTTTGACGTGTATTTTGTCATGTACTCAATATTGCACATTAAACATACTTAGTTTCTTTGCAGAACTGAAATCTAGTTTGTGGGGGGAAAAAACCCACAACCCCCCAAACTTCAAAAGTTACAAATATTTGTCCGCCTTTCACAAGTATTTTCATGAAAATGAACCAAGCTGTGCTGTTTCTCTAAACTGTTCCAGAAAACACTTGATAATCCAGCAGATCAAAAGACTTTTGGATTCTTCTTTCTGTTTTCCCAACTGTTAAATACAATTTAAGCCTTCTCGAAACCAACTCGGAGAACACTTGGGAGCATAGCTGCAGCCAGGGTGATGTGGACAGCAGGGCTTGGGCGTTCAGGAGTTACTCCAAGTTGCACTGTTGTAACCTGAGTGCAGAATTTGACCTGCTATGTCAAATAGGACACAACATTAATACTCTGCTATTGAACTGGTGGCAACTTAAATGCCGCTGAATGATGAATCAGCTTTCCAGCTGTAGAAAAGAGCTCAAGTCACATACTGAATTAATTTACAAAGAGATAGCTGTTTATTTACTTTCAGCGCAGTTAATTTGTCACTTTTAAACTGACCAACTCTATTGGCTTATGCACTGTCTTACCTGAAAATTGTGAAGGCAATCAGGAGCACGAAGTACAACAAATCAATATTTTTGGCTGCTGCCTTAATGAAAAGAAGACTGCAGTATCCATTATAATCATTAGGATATAAACTGGGCCAAATTCATTGTGATATGTGAGCAGGCTGGACTCCAAGCAAGTCTGTGCTTTCAGCAGAATTCTGCTCTAGCGCATTATTTTTATTCTTCTGCAATATTCCATCTCAATGGTGTACCCCACCTGCTGAGTGAGATGTGCCTGTGCTCCCCAAGGCACATTGATACTGAGGAGGGGAAACGGCGGAGATAACACATGAGAAGGAGCTGGCCTGCATGGTGGATCCACACCGCACCATGCCGCTGCATGATTGTTGGCACAGTGGCTTTGTTCTTGTTTCAGTATAGATGTATACAGGTGCATATTGGTGCATCTAGCTCCACTGAGCCTGACCTGGCTTTTGGAGTGGGTTCCACAACAGGCTGTTCTCCATTCAGGTCTGAACAGTGGTTTGTGGTCAGCGAGCTTGGGAGCCTTCTCCATATTGGCCAATATGGATCTCTCTGCATAGGGTATATGTGCAAATCTTGGTGCTGTTGCAGTTTGGTAAGAGGTGTGCCATGGGGGTGAGCCTGGGATTTCCTTTGCACAGTGCTCTTCTGTGCCTTGTGTCGCAGAGAATAGGTTTTGAGGATTATTGTTGTTGTGTTACGACATTCACTGCTAAATACTCTAGTTCATATGTGGTAGTAACCAGAAGCATAGCAAGTGTTTGCCAGCTAGAAGTGTTTGATGAAGTGAAATTTTACATGTATTTGGTCCCACAGCCTTGTGAATCACTTCCAAATTTGTCTCAGTGGATTTATTTTCCTTTTCCAGGAGGCAGGGCTGGTACAAATTTGTAAATCAATAAAAACTCTCCTGAAGTAGAAAGCAGCAGTTCCTGACCTCTTCCAACTCCATCCCTGGTTTCCTCTAGTACCTTAGCCAGCAGACTACATTTCTCATGGGTTTACAACTCAGCTCATGATTCATAGCAAAAAAAACTGGTTTAAGACTTTTCTAGAGGTTAAAAAAAAAAAAAAAAAGGAACTTTTTTCAAAATAGAGAACTCTTACTTGTTGATTCCTGCCTCAATGGAGATTGAGTTTGTCACCAGCCTAGGTGTATGGTTGAAACTCACTGATTTTCTGTCTTTGTTAGCCTATTTATTGACTGTTGGTATAAATGTCACAAGCTTGCCATTTAAGATCCCTGCACTGAGGGACATGTAATGTGATCCTGCCATTTATGGATTCTCTTCTTCCTTCTGTCTCCTCTTCAGAACTGCTTTTTTTTTTTTTTGCGTGTCTCATTCTCTTGGACTTGAGACATGTAATCTATATGATGAATTATGGTCATCTACAGTCAGAACTACTCACTCCAGGCTTTTCTCATAGTCAACAGAGAGAAATGGGCAATTGAGAAACATGATTCTTTTTACCCTAAAGTAAAAATATGAAATAAGTTGGATGAATTGTGCTCTAAAAATATGCGAAGGTCCTTGTATGACTAGTTCAGAGGTAGAGGTCTACACTAAACACCTTGCTTTGGTTAGATGTGATCCATCCCTGTTAACTGTAAACTAACTCTAAACAAGGATATATGCTGTCAGGTTTACATGCTAGGTAATTTGTGATGACTCCTCTCTACCAGATTCATGGTTTTAGCCTAATTTCAGGGAATTGTCTCTTAATATGAAACCCACGCATAAATGCACTTCTAGAAATAAAAAGTGGAAAGGTTTTTAAGAGTATAGGGGATGAGATTTATGCAACTAATGTTTTACGATTTTTTCATTTTCTGAGAACACAGTGCTAGACAGAGCATCCCACCCTCTTTTCTATCTATAGAAAGTCATCAAGATCTGATGCTTTGATCTTATTTGTGGAAGTGGGTGGTAACTTTCCCCTTATGCAACTCAGGGGCCATGGAGAAGCTTGAGCCACTTCTTCATCTCTAGTACTGCTTCCTGCCTGGTGTGTTCCTCCACACTCCTCACCAGTTTGCTAATTGCAGTTCCTTAGAAGAGAATTGTGTAAAATCCCCTCTATACTTCCAGTTTGTTGTAACAGAAAATGAGCAGAGATCTGTTAAAAGATTTTTGTGGGATGTCAGTGTGCTCTGAGTTTTCATCACAGTGATAGCTCTACTCTTCTAGAAATGGTCTCCTTCAGAGGTCCTCTACTGCCTTCTTAAAACCCTGGATTTTCTCAGCTCTGGTATATACACCCCCATAGTGCTGATACCACAGGAAAGTGGTATATTTTTGCTGTCTTAGGAGCTGCTGATGAGTCCAACAAATGCATATGGGTTTATGGTACCACCTACCTTGAGTGACTAAATACCGTCTAACTGTACCTCTTTTCTGGCTGCAGTGGGGACTTGGACAACTGGCAAGACTTCCTGACTTTGCAAAAGGTTGAGTTAGATGAGATCAGTCCCAGCCTAAATGCTGACGTCTTTCTTCTCATTTTTTAATGATTTGTGGTTCATCTAAACAGCATTTTTGACTCAAGCTCCACTTTTCAGTCTGGCATGTGTTTCTGCTCTGTGCACAGTTGATGTAACAGCCTGGCGCTCAAAGAGTTTCTATATTTACCCCTACACTACCCGTGGATGTACTAGTAATAGCAAATGAACAAAATGAGTTCTAGAGGCGCAGATTGACTAGACACACTCAGCATCTCTTGCTGCAGAGAATTCCGTAGGCTTGATTGGAGTTGGTGTGGCAGTGCCCTGGGATGCAAGGAATGACTAACTCCACTGTATTGGTGGGAAGACTGAAGTCATAAGTCTTCTGCTGCTTCTCAGGAAAGGACTGAAACATCTTCTTAAGTTCCATTGAAATTGAAAACAGAGATAAAATAGTGGTGTTAATGAAATGCTTAGGGGAGCTTTAATGTTCTTGCAAAGCCCGTAAGCATGGACCTAAGCAACACTTTCAAAACTTACTAACCTCATTTCCTAAGGTTACTCAGGAGTCTGAGTCCCCAGATTTTCATTGGGACTTTAAATTTAGGCATTAGTTGGCACTAATTTTTTCCACCCCTGTAGAGCTCCTCTGATAAGAATACAAGCTGGAGATGACCCTATTAACTGGTTATCTTTAGGTGCTTTCAGCCCTGAAATTCAAATGAATAAGCCAAGCCTGTCTTTCACAGCACTGAAATCTTGAAGATACTATTAAATGGAGGTGGAGTTCAAATTATTACAGACTCGGTGGATTTATTTATGGTGCTAAGGATAGCAGTCTGATCTTCTATTTTGATATCTTTCAAGGTACCTCAAGAGTGATAGAAATTCCTGACAAACTGTGGCTTGAGTCTAAAAAGCAGCCAGTCAGTGTTGGAAAACCCTAATCATGGCTTCAAATGACTAATAATGGAAACTAGAAACACCAGATGATATAGTTTACAATAAACCAGACCTGCCTGCACTGTTATATCTATTTGGCAGAAGGGAATAAATTTATTGCTTCAAACTGCTTGCATCTTGTTGCTGTCTTCTAAAATAGTTTTTGGTTATTGTGTATGCAAGTTGAAGGATACTTTCATTTGTTACAATTTGAGTGGTCTGATAAATATTTATGTGGGACCATTACTAGCACTTCCTTGAAACAAAATCAAGTAAAAATGAAAATGTTTTGTGATACATGATTTTTTTTCCCCTCACTTGTTTAATTTTATGAAAGCATGTAGGAACTAGTGGGTAAATCTGGGCAGACTCACTGGTAGAATTGAGTTCATTGTAGAGTTTTAAGGCATTCATATTACAGATGTTCTTAATTTTCCTGGTGAGTGTAGACATATTTCATTGCCCAGAGCCAGTATTTCAGAGCCACTTAATTATCCCAGGCTTCTAAAACCAGTTTTCAAAGTAACTTAAGGCCGTACAACAAGAGAAATGCCAGTGGGTGTTTCTGGGAAAGAGCAGGAATGGGGGATGCTCACGGGGGAGGCACTTGCAGCAGCCACTCGGGACTGGAGATCGTTGGTCCTCAGCCTGGCCATGATGGCTTTCCTGAGCAGCCTTTCTGGGAAGGAGCGTGCCAGGCAGATCACAGAGCATGATCCTGGCCAAAATCTTGTCTGTCATCCGGTATCTGTGTCAGGCATGAATAAAGCATTCCTGGGAGCAGCTATTTCTGAGTCTGCGGTACTGCATTATCATTGTTCTGTGAGTTATCTCTGGCAGCTTTTAGTAGTGCAAGCTTTCCTTCATTTATGATTTCCAATTTTAGGAAAGTAATTGTTAACATTTTTCTTTTTCTTTAAAATTAGTTGTGGTAGAAAAACAAGGTTTTTTGATAAATTCTCTCTCTGTGTGTTTATAATTTCCCTGTCATTTGTAGCTGTAAATTAGTAAAGGAACAAGGCTTGTCTTGGTTTCACTGGAGTGAATTTGTTTAACTTTTTATTTAGTAATATGAACCCTAAAACAGTGCATCAGTTTACAAAAATATTTACTTTAAAGAGCCCTTAGTATCATTCTGACATAGTTGCAAATTTTCCTAAGTGAGGCCCATCATGCAGAATTGTTCCATTCAAGCTGTTCAGCTGCCTTGGCTTTATACCCCATAAAACAGCTCACGATGTACTATTTTTATAGCTAGCTGTAATTCACATATTTTCCCTTCTTTGGAAAATGTTTAGAGAATCTCCTTTATTATTCAGGGTGCTCCTGATGATAGGACTTTTCATTTCAATCTCCAAGTAATTTATTTATTAATAAAGAAATGTGCAGTTTCTATTTCCTCCTGTCACCTTTATCACCCTTGAGATTTGTTTCCAAGAGTATTTTGTATTATCCTGTGTTCTGTTATTCTATCCCTTAGTGTGTAAGCCCAGAAGTGACTCTGACATTATCCTGTGCATCATTGTCCATTAAATTATACCCAGGTGCTCCTGCAGAAAGCTTGTGCCCAAAGTGCCAGTGATGGCACCAAGCCACAAGGTAATCAGTTAGATGATACTAGAGGAAAATTGACTTCCAGTTTCTGGTGTTCAGTCTGAGCATCTGAGCACCAGCTTTATCTTGGCATCACTTCAGACCATGATCTGCCTTCCCATGTGATCAATTCATGATAGTCCAGAGGAAACTGGAGAAAAATCTATTTTAGCTCTTCCAAGGCACCAATGGAAACCTAGGGGCATTGAGAAGTGATGTTGTTAATGCAAAACTGCAAGCTTATGAGCATGTGGAGGGCAATACCAGCAGTCCTGTCCTCCTGGGATGTACAGAGGAAGATATTTCAACAGTGTCTAAGGCTATGTGGAGCCACTTTGGTGTACTGCCTAATCCTTTCCTGAACCAAGTCCAAGAGAGAAGAATCACCAGTGGCCAATAAAATCAAGGATGCATCCTGCCGTCTGACCCTTGCAGCAGGTTGCGTGGCTTTTCAGGGAGCAGTAGAACTGGACAGAGTTAATCAGGAATTTGTGGGGCTGGTTTGGAGCAGAGACAGGTGGTAACACTGGTCTGATCAAAAATATATGTCCACATATCTCTTCCCCTGCTTCAGTACGTAGGCAGGCTCCAGGATTTACCTTGGAAGCTGGATTAAAGGGTACTTTTTACAAAGCTGTTTCCAATTCAAGGACTACAAGTAATGGTGAATCAAGCACTTGCTTGGAAAGCTCTTCCAATCTTTCATTGCTCTCATTGCTAAAAAATTGTGTCATATTTTAAGGCTGTTTGGCTAATTTCAATGTTAAAAGTCTTGGAACTTATTAGGTCTTTGCCAGCAAGGTAAAAATAAAATAAAATAATCCTTTCACTGTCAGATCTCTTTCTATTCATACGTACATGTTTACCTGAAAATAGATGTTTGGAGATGAGCTTCTACAGCTCACGGAACAGATTCTTTTAATCTGTAGTCTGCTGTTTAATATAAACATCTTTATTACATTTTATACACTCATGGTGTCTTATTAGCATTGAAGTGTTGCCAATAAGAAATAACTGAGAGAAAGCCAAATGGAGTGCATGCGGGGAGGGAGTTTTCATTGCAGTTGGTTTGCATTAGGCATTCGCACTAATACATTTTTGTGTTTCTCAAAGTTAAATTGTCCACTGGCATTGACCTGATCATTTGGTCCGGGGCTAATAAAAAAGGGGTAGATCTGTTCAGTTGTGGTTAGGAGTTTGTCACCTCTTTCTCTTTTTCTGGGCATGTTCTGAGGACAGCTCTGCAGGCTCTGCGCCTCCAGTGTTTTGCAGAACATTGGGCAGGGACGTGGGATGGGAAGCTGCACAGTCTCTCACTGGGGCCTGGGCTACCCTCCCTGGCATTGTAATTAGGTGACATGGGATTCAAGTTGGACACATAACATGGGGCAGTGTTCAGCTCATATGACTTCACTTGTCTCATGTAGGTTGGATGTGAACATGGTGCTCAGCTAAGGTGAGATGAGTCCTACCCCAGGTGGTAAAAGGTGGTCGGGTGAGTCCTGCTGGTGGTACCTGCCCTCTGCTCGGGCAAGTGTTGCTGCAGTGTACTGTGGGAGCGGGAGGTGTGTGAAGATGTAGGACTGTGCTTGGTTTCCTCTGTGTTCTCTACATCAGGGGAATGAGAAAGAAAACGGGGAGCATGGGTCTGCAGAGAGCTGTGGCACCGTCTAGCGCATCCCCCGTTTAGATGATTGGGGACATCAGGACATGTGGAGCTTACCTGCCCCTCCATTTAGACGCACATGTTGATTTTTTGCTCTTTGATATCTGTACCGTGTCCTGAAGATGCTAACCAAACAATATCTTTCTAGCCAGCTATGTCTCAACTTCGCAGCTGTTCCCCACTGGTCATAGTCTGGTTACCACAACCCCACCTTGAGAGGGAGGCAGACTGAAGCTGCTGCTTTTAGGAAATGCTTTTCAGTTGCTTTGATGATATTTTCAACTTGGAGTTGAGCAAAATGTGCTAACTGTAGTGTACAAGTGGCAGTTCTCCAGGGTGACAGACTGGAGAGGTGTGCAGCTCTGGGGCTAGGGAGATGCTGAGGTTTGGGTCTGGCTCCAGCTAGGTGGCTGCTTTTGTTAGTGAAAACCAGTTTTTAGTTATAAACCTCAGCTTGTGGCCATTAGCACTGATGAATAATCATTCTAGCAACTATAAGGAATGAAATTAAACTTTCATGCTTTAATTTATATTAGGACTAATTATGAAGAAGTGTTTACATTGGTCTGAGAGTGATCTGATTGTATGTGGTTTCAGTAGCTCTCTGCTTCCACAATGTGATGGCTAGATCTGCCCATCTTTCACAATTAAAGTCTTTGGTTTTTCAGTTTTACTAAAATTTGCATAGCAAATTAATTTCTGATTTTAGATCATTGCAGCCCGTAATGAATTATATGCATGATTATTTGGGGATTTTTCCTCTTCATCTGAAAGTTTTACTGAGAGCTCGTGCTCTGGAAATGTAACTTTACTCATAGGTCATTAAAAATACTTTTGCTTCTCACCATTAGTTCAGTTTATGAGGTAAAGATTTTGCAAAAAGAAAAAACAAATCTGAACTGTGAATCAGTTAAATTTTTAATAATTTTTTTTTCCCAAAAGCTTTATTTTTATGAGAGAATAACTATGGGATTTAATTAAATTTGCCAGAATACTTCACAGTCCCAGAACACCTTTCATCTAAAGTACACAAATTATTTTTCACATTTTAATGAAGGAAGCCCTTTGATGTACAACATTTATGTAGTTTCCCATTTTACTGAAAGGGTGTGAGAGGTGTAGATAAGTTAATAGTTTGATTCTTTTTCTTTGGGCAGGGGGGAATGACAATATAGAAATTCATTAAAAACAGCGGGAACTTGAAGTGTTCAGCATCTCTGTGATAAAGCTGTACTTGGCCATAGCATACAGTGGTGGATGGGACAGTTATTTCTGTCTCCTGGCATATCTTTCCATGCAAGACCACCCTTCCTACGCTATACAGCATCTTGGAGCTGGTTTTAAAAGGGCTGGATTTTATTGTTTCTTCTTGAGGTGGTCTTTAAGGATGCATTGGTTGGTGCTGCACTACTTCTATTGGCTATACTAGGTGGGGTTTATTACATTGCCTTAATTATCGTTAAGCAGTAACTCTTAGGTGATGGCAGATCGCAGTCCAAGCCATTGACAGTGATTAACACAGATTCCGCTGGGCTGATAACCTTGTATTTTGCTGTTGGGGGAGAACACTGGATAGTGGCAAGCACCTGCAGCGTGACCCGATCCAGGGGTGGCTGGAGTCCTGGGCTGCCCGCGGCAGCTCTCAGGGCTGCCGGCAGCTGGAGGGGGATTGGAGTGAAACCTCAGCAGGAATTTGGGGCTGATTCTTCTGGGCGGTGCTGGGTGCTCTGAACGGCTGTGGGTCCTTCCCAGGGTTGGGGCAGCCTCCCTCACTTTAACCTTTCCCAGCACCACTCTTCAGAGACATCTGCCTTATCCTTCTCCTTAAGGAAATCCTGAAAATAGCAGATTTAGCTCACATGAGCTACTCCCATTAGAAGCCTCCCAAACTTTTAACATGTTATTTTTCTTCCCACAGTACAAGGGATGGGGAAGTGTGTTCTGTGCCTTTGGTACCTACATGCAGAGCAAATTAATGGTGTCTCTTCATCTCCAAGATAAGCAGTTACACACCAACAGTTTGTGAGTGTGTGGCTCCTTTGCAACCCGTTGTGGCTCTACATTTAACAAGATACCTTCCTTTAGGAATGTGTTCTTCAGTTTGGGCAGCAAGCTGCTTCTGAGGTGCAAAGCGTCCTGGAGAAAGGCAAAATAATCAAAAAGGAAGACTGTTCCTATGGTGACATTTTGAGAGGAGATAGGGACTATTTATGAAGAATGAAGAGCACTGGCATTTAGCTCTGCTGGCTAAAGGGTAAATGGCACAGTCTGTTTAATAAATGTGACCTAATGAATTTAGGATTGCTGACTCTAGAGTTTGCCCCCCCCATCAATTTATTGTCAAAACCCATTGCTGCTTCCCTCTAAAGATGGAAGGTAATATCTAAATGATATCTGAATTATCTGAACTACAAACATTGAATTTGTTGACACTGGAAGTGGAAAAAAAGCATTCTGCTGATGGAGGTCGTTGGCTGTAGCTGTTGCTGCAATGGAAAGTGCTGTACTCCTATATACTTAGGAGCACAGAAGGGTTTGTCTTCCTGTAAACCTACCAGTATTTGAAACTTCATGTATGTTTCGGCTCTTTCATGGGTATTTCCTTTAATTGCTTAATCTTTTGTGATGAACATCAATGTCATTGGCAAAGATAAAATCCAGCTAATTCTCAGAAGATCTGTTTCTCTTTCTCTGTACCCACAAATTAAAACTTCTCTGATACCAGTTGGAAGCTCTGTCTAGACAGTGAACGTGGTCTGAAATAACTGTGTGGTCACAGGGAGGGTAACTGGGCTGCTTTACACTGTCAGTTGTAATCCAGTCCACGTTGACAAGAGGATTTGGATTCTCCTGGAAAGTCCCTGGAGGGGGTGGCAGCCTCTGGCAAAGGAGCCATGATCCCCTTTCCCTGGTCACCTGGTTCCAGGAGATACCATCTTCCCCAGTGGTGTTCCTGAAGGGCTGATATATACAGAAAAAAACCAAAACCAAACCAGCTTTTGCTGTATTAGCTTGAATTGCTTGTGAAGAATCCCATTTTTCAGTAATACAAGGCTGCGATTCCCAGCTCCCTTTAAACTTGGCATATATCTGCTCTGACCACAATAGAGGCAGTGCGTTCCTGGTCCTGACTGCTGTTTCCTACCACCTCCCTGCAGTGGCTCTGATTTTGCACATAGCCACTTGGTGAGCCAGTTCAAGAAAGCAATGAGAGAAGAACTCTTTTTTTGAGAAAAGGAGCAAGGGGGGCAGTTCCCTGACTGGAGTTACAGGCCCTGCAAACAGTAGGCATTTTGGTGGAGGTAGAGAAGGGAGATCAGGTACAAAGCTGAGGGTTGGGTTGCCTTTTTGATGCTTGTGACCCTATGGTTTTGAGAGCATCCATGCATGGAGCTGCAGTGGTATCACTCATGTCATTAAAATTCATACTGAGCCATATGTAGACATTTACAACTTGTCCATATAGGAAATTTGTAATTTCCTGTTTTGTAGAGGTTGTTTGATGGAACTTCGTCCTGATAAACCAGAAGTGATTTTAGCAGGATGGAGGAATGGCTTGGAAGCAACATGTGGCGAGAGCTACTGCTTTGTCCTGACTTTGGTGTGGAAGAGGCAGCTGTGGTGGAGCGAGCAGGATGTGTGCTAACATGGGAGATTCAGTGTGTTAGCTGATTAGGATGCAACGTGGTGTTTATGGTGTGGGCCCCTGAGCCTTGAGCTGAAATCACAAGTCAGAGAAACTATCAGATGGATAAAGCTGCTTACTACATGTTACAGAAAGAGAGAGGTAAAATCCCTCTGGCAGTATGACTAACCTTTTCATGCCTCACTTTACCTGTCTGTACAATAAGTCTAATGATTGTCACATTGTCAGAGGCATTTTTGTGCCAGTTGTGATGCTCGCATGATTAATGGCTTTAAAATACTATGAGTGATTTTGATGGAAACATGTATCAAAAGGCATTGCAGCGGTTGTGTATAATGCAGTCACTTGGTATTTGGAGTTGGAGAGTGTTAAAGGAGAACTCCCTTCAGGAGACACTTCTTTCCCAGTCTCATCTCCAAGGAGAACTGTAGCATCATAGTGACCTATTTAAGCTAGTACATTTATTCCAAATAATTAACTATAGAAATGTTATACTGACTGCACTGGACATACCTAACAGCTGTGTGCTCAGGTTGCCCAATCATTCTTTTCAGCCTTCCAGGAGCGAGTGACACTCTGAAACCTGGCTCACTGCAGTGCTGGGCATAAACAAAATACAGAATAAATTTCAGGATCAAGTGAGACAAATCCTTACTATTGTTCCCTGCCTGCCATAACTGCTGTGTCTCTGTTTGGCCTGGCCAAGGGACTGGCCATAACTCCGTACTGCAAGTAGTCCTATGATGCTTCATTTGAAGGGGTTAAAAATGCAGCTACAGTATGTTTTTAGCCATTCTTGCCAGTTATAGAGCTGTTGGCTGGAGGTGAAAAGGGCTGTTGGACGTTCCCCTTGGTAAAACATTCCTTGTAAGTAATAATGGGAGATAATTTTGGTGGACTCAGGAGTTTTTGGAGGAGTTGTGCTCCTGCCTCTCAGACGCTGTGGGAAAAAGCCGCTTGGATGTTCCTGAGCCAGATAATACTTTTTGTGATACTGTAAATAATTTATTGAGGGTATGGGGTGAGATGGAGCTCTGCTTCTAACCAGAACCAGAGGTTTCAGGCCAGATTATCCCCTGGATAGCAGGAGGACCTACAGCCTTGCACAGCCAATGGCGTGACCAGCTGCAGGACAGCAGACAGCCAGGCATGCCAGAAACAAGCAGCTTCTGCGTCCATGCCATGGTTTGATGCAGGCAACATGAGCATAGCAAGGTGGGAAGGCTGTAGGCGAGGACGAGGCACACCAGGAGCTCAGTCAGTGCTTCTCTCTTCATTTACCTTAAATAGTTTCAGTAGCTATGAGCTAACCTGCCTGCTTAGAGTAATTTCGATGTCACTAAGGAGCCCTGCCATGGTGTCCTTGTTTTAAACCCAGTGCGAGGCTCACTAGAGAGGTGACAGGAATTTAAGCAACTAATTCCCATTTTTGGGCTTGGGGCCAGGCAGTTCGAGGCAGCACACAGAAGCTGAGGAAGCAGATTAATGCTGCCTGCAGCACGTGATATTTTGGCTCAAAAATGTGCTGAAGGAACGCATCTAGCATGGCTTCACTGCCTTGCCAAAACGTTTGCTGTGTTATGTGGCATAAAAGATGTTAGTAGTTCTTTTAGGGAAGGATGCTCCGTTGTCTCATATTCCTCCTATTTTTCCACTCTGTTTTAATAACTGTATTGACTTCTACCCCACAAGCAGAGCTGCAGACTTATCCTTTCTTTCATGTGATGCTTGACCTTCTCTGTTTTTGTTGGATTTTGTTGGTTTTATTTTGTTGTTGGTTTTTTTTTTTCACTTCAATGTGTGAAAGTGTCTTCCTTCCCAGTACAATCTAAATTTCAGGCTATTCCCCATCAAAACCCCTGTTGTCTCCACGCTGCAGTGCTTTAACTCCAGAACCATGGGGTTTTTTCCTGTTTTCACTAATCTGGTGTTAAAGCACAGGACTGGAAATCTTCCTAAAAATATTAGGAATCTATTGCTTACTGTGGTTGGGAATAATGTCATGTACCAGTATCACAGTCTGGCCTGGCTGTAGGGTCAGGGCTCAGTAGAGCAGAGGAGGAATTTTTATTTAATGGAAGTGCCTAAGGACTAGGCAAACACAAAGATTAGTGATGCTCCAGCCTTACTTAATTTATTTATTGAATTATATGTTCTAAAGATGTGGAAGCCTTGGGATGGAAGATATTACAAAGATTTTAAAGAATTATTAAGCTACAAAGCAATAAAATGCCTTTCCCTGTCTCTAATCATTCATATATTGTCCTTTTT
>VYZV01009732.1:158965-176068 GCA_013401275.1 Pandion haliaetus | reverse complement strand
TTTTTTTCGTGAAAATGGCTTTATGTTTCTAATCAGCTGGTAAGGAAGTAGGTCTCTAGGTAGTGATATTGCTAATGGTGATAAGCAAAGGCAACTTGGGGAGGGAACATGCACTGAAGGTAACGTTCTCTGGTCCTTGTCACCAGCCTCTGTTTTGACTTTTTCATTTGTGGTGGCAATGAGTGATGTTAAGAGTGTCTCCTGGGCAACATACTGCCTGTGTGGTGTGATTTATGGACCGCTATTTTAGAGAAGCTGCAATATTCTTCTTCATTCTGAAGAAAGCTTTAAAAACATACAAAAGTTGGGAAAATATTACCTGTCTTTTAAAAACAAGATTCATGAACAGATGTATATATCTATTCTGTCACCATACAGATGGGTAGAAAATGTTTAGTTGTCATGGCAGCCAAATGTACAGTATTGCAGATGAAAAAGAAATATAAAAAAAAAGTACTGTCTTGCCAGTTGTTATACCATGGCAGCAGCTGCTGAATTTGAATTTTATTGTCCTGAACTTCAACTCAAAACCCTCCAGACCACGTTTCTCATCAGTGGCAATATCTGCATCCTGTAACCTTCCTGCGATTTGCTGTCAGAGCTCTTCACCCTGGGAGGCATCGGCATTTTCATCTCTAGTTATTTATTTAGATATAGTTTCTGTCCTGAATGGGAATGGGGCAGTAAGCAGTAGTTGGATATCTGTTCTCATGAAGAAACTCCGAGATGAATTAACGTTTCTGTTTTGTTGTTAATTGAGTTTTCCATATTGCTGAGTGGGATGGGTTACACCCTTGATGTTAGGGTGGAGTAGGGACTGTTTAGGCTGTGATCAAAATTCCTGTATATAAAATGAACAGACCTATCTACATTCAGACCAAAGTTAAACATATACAGTATCCTTTATAGTATATTACATATTTTTGCTATAGATATTATAGATAAAATTGACAATATTTTTTAAATCTCACATTTTGCTATCTTGATTTTTATTTTCCCCACTGCAGATACTTGGAAACAAAACTATAAAACTTCTTTGTGGCTGTTAATTTCCCTTTCTACTCTCTGAGGCACTATGTGGCAGAGCGGCTGTAGATTACTGCACTGCATGGCCATGTTTTAACTCTCCCTTCAGTTGCTTAATTAAATTTACAAAGAAATAGTGTAACCTAATTGTATTATTCATCGGGATAATCTACCCTGTAAAAACAGTCCGTGAAAATGAAATGAGACAATTCAGAGGATTGTGTTGTGATTGTGGTGATGGTTGGGAAAGTGCGGGATCCCTTTCCCACCAGAATGGGATTGGGTCATGCTGAGCACCCGCAGCCCCGTGGGCTCAGTCCGTGGCAATGATGGACCTTGAGGGTGGCCTTGGTCCCTCCATAACATCTGAAATGAGCATACAAACACCCATCGGTTCTGCACCCCCGCTGGTGCAGAGTGCTGCTATTTCACTTGGGGCACAAGTACAAGGTATGTGCTAATATCAGCAGGAATTATGATATTTGCAAATGGGCACATGAAGGGATAGTAGCAATTAAGTAATTGCCTATAGTAAACTCAGAGCCATCATCAAAATTGCTTCTACTGCCTTGTCTTGCTGGATAGTTGTAGACTGATGTTTAAATTGTTTATCAAAAAAGAGAAGTGAGAGTTATATCTTCCACCTGACTTTCTTTCTGGATGCTGGTACCAGTTATCTGCTCTGTGGGTTTTGTGTAATATTGCAAATGTTTAGGGTGCATCCTCTTGGTTACTGCAAATAAGGTGTAGCCATTTCCGTTTAAATGACCAATTTTTTTTTATCTTAGCTGCTTGAAGCAGTGTTTCATTTTTGGAATAAATAAATAGAGTGCCAGGCTCTCTGAAGGTCAAAACTGTTTACAGAGCTCTTCCCTGCTTGGCTTTTGTTTTCTCAAAAAAAGAAAAAAAATAAACTGGGATTTCTGGGATTTTAGGATTAGTTAATGTATTTACCCAGCCTTTAAAAGGTAATTTTCATGGGCTAGAGAGATCTTGTTTACAATGTGTATAAAAAGATTAAAAGGAATTAATTTTATTGTGTAATACTGTTAAGTAATCTCCTGCCTTCTGCTGTGAACCTATCATACCTTCAGCTGTGTTGCACTTTCTATTTCTACTTCTTCTTAATCTTCAATTAACTAGAAAGCTTTCTCCAATTTTTTAATTCTCTTACTCCCTTCCAAAGCCTTCTCTAGCAAATTCATACATACCCTGGTATGTCCTCTCCTCCTGTCTATCTGTCATGGGTTTTCTTATTGTCCATGCCACCAGCATGGGGCCCTGATTCAGGTAAGTGCTTTTAACCCAATGAAGCCAGTGGGATTTAAATATGTCTGAGTGTTTTGGAATGGGATTAGCTTTACTGAACTCAGCGCTTTATGAAAGCAATGTTTCAGTCTCCATCTACAGTTGTGTACATGGAAAGCTGAGCCAGAGAGAAGATGCCGCTGAGAAAAAAAGATGTGCTCACAGTCAGCTTGCAACCACTGAGTATTGAGAAGCCTTCTGTTGGTATGGTTTAAGCTTTTAAATTCCTTTGTAAATCCAAACACCTATTACCAGAGTTCAAATCCAGTGAACCAGTCACAGGACTGGCCCATCCTGCTGGGTCCATCTTCTCTTCACCAGCACAATCTTGTTCCTACCTAAGGAATAGAAATGACTGAGCATGGGGGAAGAAGTTAATGGCCAGCCTTGCCTTGATATAAATGCCAATGTTTTAATTTACATCACCTAAGAAGAAAATGTCCTCACCAAGGATGATTTCTCTTTCCCATGTCATCTCCTCCTTTAACAGCTGCTGTTTGCTTCTCCCCTTTCCTTTGTATGATCCTTAAGTCTATACTCCTGTATACAAGGGGCCAGCACCATGATGTCTCCTGCCTTTACTCACAGATCAAGACCAATAAATCTTTCCATTGAATTGCTGCCAGACCCCTGCATTGTTTCTTGCAATGATCTCTTTCTGTCTTCTCCTAATGACTGCAGGCTTTCCTTTCCAGGGGTGGCAGATGGAGTGGTAGCTCCCCGGAAAGGGTTTCGCCTTGCAGGGACCCAGAGTCCCCTCTTTTCTTTTATTAACCTCAGCCTTACTGTGCTGCTGCTGTTCTTCAGAGCAGGCCATGTAATGAAGGAGCACAAGTGCCACTGAAAGTCAGATTTCCTAAATCTTTTTTTTGGTAGGTTTGAAGATCCAACCTTGGTTTTATATGGGTAGTAAGGCCAAGAACCACAAGAATGCCAATGTCCTCGTGCTTTCCTACATGCCTAATTTTGTGTTTCTGGGTCAGAATTTGTGTTTGAATTTACTAGGGCCAGGTACTTCACTGAGCTTATTCCTGATTTTGCTCAGCAGTAGCTGGCACGTGCGCTACCTCTTCCAGTGGAAGAGTTCCCCCAGTAGAGCATGGCTCGTTTTTCACAGGTGCCTGCCGTGGCTCTTGTTCTGAAGTGCTGCGGACTTCAGAAGTACGCCAGCTAGAAAACTTCCAACTGTTATTTTTCTCTCTGGGTGCATATTACTCGTGTGATCATTGGGTCTGATCCTACAGGTGCGTGCTAGAGCTCACTGCTTTCTTAAAAATGAGCATGCAGTGTGAAAAGATTCACGGATATGAGCCCTCGCTAGTTCACAACCGGTAAATGAGCTAATGATGATACATCTTACCCTCACTGCTGCACTGAGAATTTTTATTACAAGGCCAGTGTAATTTGTTTTCATCTCTTGCAAATCCTCCCTACATCCTTCCCCATCCTAATCATTTCCTTTGAAAAACACCTACTGCAGTGACCTCCATTTGACTACGAAATTGAAGCACTAATCATCAGGGCTGGTGACCGTGAGGTTTTGTAAGTGTTCTATAGTACAGACCCCTTTCTAGCTACATTAGGCCCAAAAAGGCAATGCTTACGTTTTTAAGCAGTACAGAGCCAGATATTTCCTTATATGTGAACTTTTGCCTCAGCATCAACATCCCTTCTTAGAAGTAAATTGAAGGAGACAATTTGAGTCTAACAGTTTGCAAAGTGCAAAGTTCACCACTAGTTTAACCCACCACCCTCCAGGCAAACAGAAATTGTGTCAGGTTAAACATGTTGCAATGAAGCGTTTTCCAGGCTCAGGAGCAGCCTGCATGGTATTTTCCTTGTGAAAATTTTAATTATGAATATTGGTGTCCTCCGGTTCTGCCTGTACAGTGAGCCCTGCCAGGAGTGTCTGCTTTATGAATGGCACTTCCACATGCCAATGGTATGCAAAGCAGTCATAAATTCCTATTTTAATGTCAAATGCTTGGATGTACATAGCTCCTGTTTCAAGTAGGAGCCAGGATGTGAAGATTGGAGTGCATGCCTCAGTGGAGAGAGACTTTCTGAATTTTGGAAGGTGACTTGGACGGGTTATGCTCTTATCTAAAGAAATGGATTTCAGCTGAATTTTTAAAAGGACAAATGTGTGTCTGCATTATGTATTTATTACTTAATGTCCAGAAGTGAATTTATGGGTTTGGCAGATCTGTGTAATAGATGTCCATAAGAGATTCTGGCAGCCTAAGCTGAACGAAAGAGCAGATTTGTGGACTAACATGTCTGTAAAGGAGTTATGTTTTGACTTTGTGCAAGATTTGTTAAAATATATTTTTATTCTGTTTTGGTAGTGGTACATGACTAATACATTGGATAAGTGCATGCGTGGGTGTACAGCAGCCTGCTGAATGGTGTATTTTTTTAATAGAAATAATTCAATTCCTGACTTTTTTGAGTACTTGATGAACTCATAAAAATCAGTGATAGGAATGACCTTGACCTCACAGATAATTTTATGCTCTTCCTGATCCCTTGACCGTGGGCCCTCATTTTAAATGCCCCAAATGTGAGAACACTCACCCTGCAAGATTTTTATTAGCTCAGGGATGTGTGACTGTGTTTGGGCATGGGGTAGAAATTCACGCTACTTTTTCTTATAAATATTTTTGGACACTCAAAGTGCAGAGTGCTCTTGCTCTCCCTGTCACGGCAAGCCTTCTCCTTCTCTCTTCTCAGCATCTGTCTTGGGGTGACCTCGTGCCCAAATACCTGCCCCTCTTTCCCACAGCTCACACTGGACTGATTAAGGGGGATTCCCTTTTTGCCACTCTGGCCCCCCCTTCCTCAGCCTCATCATTCCTTCAGTGACGTCCAAGTGTCTGGTGTGGTGACAAATAAGCCCTTTCAAGCACCACTAGTTCAGAGAGCTGAAGCTGAATCCTGACATGTCCCTGGGCTTTCCCTGAGACCATGTTTCTAGCTGCAGTTCATGCATTTTTAAAAATAATTATATTTTTAGCACATTAGAGGGCCCTCTCTTCCCCCCCACCCCTTGTCTTCATACCTAATTAGTCATTCCAAAAGTAAATACCATGGTGCCTCCCAAATTACTTCTACCATGAGGGAATGCAGTTCTCTGTCTCCTGAATACAATCTGTTTCATGCTGCATAGGAATGATGGATTTGTCTCACGGATAAATTTACTGGGAACATTTTTCATAACTGTTTAGCTTGGGGCATGTGTATGTTTTGAATCAAATCTCACATCTTTGGAGGTTTCATTTTTTTGGAGGCTACCACTGTCTCATTCCTTGAGGAGGAGTGGGGTGGAGTTTCTTAGTGTTTCTCCCGATGGTCTCCTTGGTCGTTTGAGGGTACCATTCTCCCTGTTTGAGCTACCTATTTCTTATACTCCAGCAATGTGGTATAATTTGGTAGCTTTTTGGTACCTTCTGGTTGACTACCAGTTCCTAAACTTGAAAAATGGCATATTTCAGCTTTTAATGTCCTTCATACATCTCACAGCTTGTGCATACATATTTAACTCAGCATTGCTCTCCGGATTTACCTGGAAGGAAGTGTTCACCGTGAGATAAAGGTAATCAAATGATGAAACTGTAGTCACATTTTGAACTCCTAATTTAATGAAAAAATCACCTGAACAATAGTGTGTAATTATGCTTTTCATGACATTCAGGTCACAAATGGATTCTTCCTTGTGTACAAATGACATCAATTAATACCCATTATAGCTTTCTGTTAAGTCACAGCTTTGGCAATGCTTTTATATTAAGTGGGCATTAATACTTGTATTATGGGTTTGTGTGGCGCGGTTTTCTTTGGTGGCAGGGGAGGGGGGCTGCAGAGATGGCTCCTTTAAGAAGCTGCTGGAAGCTTCCCTGGCGCCAAAATGTCGGACCTGCCTCTGGGAGGGGAGTGATGGTGGTAGCGCCTCTGGGAGAACATATTTAAGAAGGGGAACCGGCAGTGTGGGGGTTGGGAAACGTGGGAGGAACATCTCTGCCGATACTGGAGTCAGTGAAGAAGGAGGGGGCGCCTGAGGAGGCTGATGGCTCTGCAGCCCGTGGTGAGAAGGCAGGCTGTCCCCCTGCAGCCCATGGAGGTGAACGGTGGAGTGGAGGCTCCCAAAAATGGCCATAACCCCATGGTAAAAACTGCGCTGGAGAAGTGTGAGACTGGAGAGCAGCCCGCGGAAAGGACCTGCACCAGGGAAGTTCGGGAAGAACTGAAGCCCGCAGAAAGGACCCGCGCCAGGGAAGTTTGTGAGGAACTGCAGCCCGTGGAAAGGACCCACGTTGGAGAAGTTGGTGAAGGACTGTCTCCCGTGGGAGGGACCCCACGGTGGAGCAGGGAACGAGAAAGGAATCTTCCCCCTGAGGAAAGAAGCGGCAGCGACGATGTGTGGCGAGCTGACTCAACCCCCATCCCCTGTTCCCCTGCGCCACCGGGGGGAGGAGGTAGAAATCATCGGGAGTGGAACTGAGCCGGGATGGGGGGAGGTGTTCTGATGTTTGGTTTCCCTTCCTAATACCCTTGTGTTTTGTTTTTGATTTGATTGGTAGTAAATTAAATTGATTTTCTTTCTTCCCCAAGTTGAGCCTGTCTTTAGCCGTGACCATAAGTGGGGAGTGATCCCTCCCAGTCCTTGTCTCAACCCACAAGCCTGCCTTTGGATTTTCTCCTCATCCCACCGTGGCCAGGGGAGGGGGTGGGGGGTGAGTGAGTGGCTTCGTGGTGCTTTGTTACCGACTGAGCTGAAACCACGACAACTTGCTTAATTGTGAAGTGAGTCGTTGTGTATTACTTCTTCCACCCAAATACCTGAAGAGATCCTTCTTTGTCCTAATGCTAGAGGGAGGTTGTACCATGGAAAACTCCTTCCACTGGGAACATATCTTCTTGGGGAATAAGTCTTTCGAGCTTAAAAAAAAATATTTTCAACTAATTTAATTTTCCATTTGCATGGAAGTATAGATTTATATGGAATACTTGTAGTGTTCATTTCTGTATTGTTGAAAGAAGACAGCTATGAAGACTGTAGTTCTGTGCTTATTCCCCAAAAGTTTGGCAGAGCAGCAGAGATGCTAGGTTCCCCGGGCTAATCAGAGTACTTCATTGTTAACATCCAGAATGAATAGGGCAATGCTGCCCAGTTTCCATGCTAATGCAAATCTGTCTTCTCTACTGAAAAGGCGTGGTGGTAGGTAGCTAATAAGTGCTGAAACTGGAGTGAGGTCACAGACAAATACTGTCCAGGCCATTTCTTGGCAAATTCATATTACAGATAAGTGAATCTTTGGTAAGAAGTAAGAATTGCACGACTAAATCAAAAAACAAAGTCCAGCTGAGACTGGGAGGAGAGTGAGGAACCATGTTTCTGATGTCCTTTTGCTCTTAGATGAACATTTTTTCCCCCTTAAAATATCTTAAGCACTTTTAAAGCAATTTACTATTTCTATAGTATGCAGTACCTATAGAGTCTGTAATAGGGTAGTATATATTTACATATAAAATTTATATATGTATAAATAAATATATGCAAATTGCATAGTAATACATTTCCTCAGGTTCTTTATAAATCTCTAGGAGATACTGCTTTTTTTTCCTTCAGTGTCATGTTTTGGATTTAACTCCTTCCTCTGCTATGTTACTATGCTTTGATATTTCATTAATTGTGACTAAATTTTGTTGGCTGAATGATAAGTGTGGTTCTTATTTCTGCAGAAATGCTAATAAAGGTTGGCACACCATATTTGGAATTTGTATTGAATTTAATTAATAACAAAGTGAGTTAATCAGGTAGCATTCACCTTGAACTTTTTTCTTTAAAGGGAGATAATTTCTCATCTCTTGCATTTTTGTATTAGGTGGAAAATTTCAAAGTACATTCTGGCAGTTACATTTGAATATCTTTGTAGAGTCTAGTTAAATATTCTGTTTATAAGCGCTGCTGCTTAGTGATCTGATGAGCACAATACCAGTCTCTTGCCACATTATATATATCTGATTCTTTACAGTCAGGAAATGCATCTGGATTCATTCAGCATGTAGAGCTGTTGTCAGTTGGTGTTATTTAATATGATAGGAAATAAAATATTTTTCTTAAAAAGACTTAAGTGCTGACAAATTACCATTTTTAAGTTCGAGTCCTTGTATTTCGTGCTCTGAAGAAACCCTTCATTTTAGGGCATTCAGTAGAAAATTAGATCAGCGCTGTAAAGTAATGATGCTATTTCACAGCCATGTGCTAGTTTATATCGTAGGGTAGTGCATATGCAAAAGCATTCACTCTTTTCCTTGATGGAGTACCTGAATGTGGATTTTATTGGAGTGCTGCCAGCTTCAGCTGATTTTTTGTATCAACTATTAGGACAAAAGAAACTTCTTAAAATAGGTATTCAGAACATGATGTTATGGACGTAATTCATAAAGCTGCAGTAATGATTTCAAGAAGAAAAAGTAAGGCTGTATAAAATTACATTATAAATCTCAAGCCAGGGAGGGGAGGAGGGGGAGGAAGATGTCAGAACCATAAAGAAATTACCCTGGTCTTCATGGAGAGAAATGTTAATCCAACACTGAGTGTCTTTGAAAACTTCACCCTTTAGTATTCATATACTCATGACTGTGCCTGGAATATTGCATGCTGGAAGTACATTAAAGGAGTATGATAAAGGCTGCAAAGTTTAAAAAACTTGCAAGTTAGGGAAATGCCTGTGTGAATCTAGTCTGTTTGCATTATCAGGCACTGTATAATAATATGATCATTAGTAGTAGTAGTATTTTTGCATGATCTTGATTATTCAAAGCAGTTTCTTGGGGACTGGACATTACTTTGCTTTTCCCTTGTCTTTCATTTATTGTGGCCCAATTCACTATTTTTTAACATTCCTGAGGATCTTCTCCTTCTCTTTATCAACACTGTAAATTCCATGATACTTAACTGGGGTTCCTTTGATACTCTTCACTCCTCACTGTCTTGCTTTCTTTTCATCAGAACCCTAACTGGCTGTGGAAATTATGGTTAGGATTCAGCCCCAGGTTGAGACTTGCAAGTGTAGACACATGGGCTTGATGTCAGGGGTTTCTGAGTATGAACCTGTGTTTGGTCAGCTGAAGGGCTTGCAGGATCATTTCATGTGCCCCAGCATTGCCTACCTGGTCTCCTGCTAGAACTGCAAGGGAGTATCGGTCCATGCATAATTTCTGTCATATCTGTCAGTCCCTTGAGAATGTCTCAGATAATATGCTGGGAAATCTTAAATAGCACTAGATGCCAGTGTGGAGGGACCTGATCTTTTAGACATTCATTGAGCATGAGGGGAGGAGCAAAGGTATTTGGCTCACATGAAGACACCTACATTTAGGAATCTGAATCAGGACTTGGATTCCATATGTTAAAGTTATTAACACATTGCAGATGGGGAGCAGAGGCCCAAAGATATGAAGACAGAAAATATACAGAAATTTTAAGGGGTGATTTTTCAGTATTTCAGAGCACATCAGAAAATTGCAGAATCTCTCAGACTGGGTCTAGTTGCTCCAGGCCTTGCCCGAACTGGTTGAGAAAATGCCTCTGGGTGGCCTGTTCCAGTGCTTAACCACAGTTACAGCCTTGAGTTTTTACTTATGTCTAATAGGGGTTTCTTTTGCTGCAACTCGTGACTGTTGCCTCTCTGTGCTCTGTCTTCTGTACACTCTTTAGGCGAGGAGGACTGCAATGAGATTACTCTCTGCCACCATTAACCTTTTCTTTCCAATCTAAACAAATCCAGTTCCTTTAGCTTCTCATTCATTGTATGCTTGGGCCTCCTGACAGTCTTACTGGATAGACACCAGTTTGTCATTAGCTTCTGGCACTGGGGAGTCTAAAACTGGGCCTGCTATTCCAGATGTGGCCTCACTTCCCTTGGCCTGCTGGCTACCCTTGTGGTGGTGCAACCCAGTGTGTGATTAGCCATCGTCACTGCATGGACATACTGCTGGCTCATGCTCAGTCTGTTGCCCACCAGGACCACCATGATTTTTTTTCTTAGCTGCTTCCACCAGGCCCCAGCCCATCCTGATGAATATCGAATCCCAGTGCAGGATTTGTTGTTGCAGTTTTGGGTGGTTCTTGTCAACTGTTTTCATGCCAGCTGTTCCTCCATCTTATTTCAGTGCCTCTGAAGAGTAGCCCTGCTCTCCACAATATCCATTGCTCCTTCTAAACTGGTGTCATTTGTGAACTTGCTGAGGGTGTTTTTTATCCTGCTATCCAGGTTGTGGTTGAACAGTAACGGTCCCAATCCTGACCTGTTAGGATCTCTGGTCACGATGATCCCATGGATGCGTGATGAGCCAGAGACACTCTGAACTACAGTCCTCTATTATTTCAGCCCAACAATCCAGCCAGTTACTCCACCTTGTCCACCCATCCAGTTCAGATCCCCTAAATTAGGCTACAAAGACTATGGAAAACCATGCTGAAAGCTTTATTGAAGTAACACTTTGATTTGGCTATGGTAGATCCACTGTGAGTACAAAACCTATGATTGCAGCTGTCTTCCAGTTGAAAGAGAGCTCCAACCACCTCCTGTTTTTTTAGAGGACAGTCTGTTGCAGATGCCCAGCATGGTGCCTCCACACTGATCCAGCACCGCAGGCTTTCAGCTGGTAGCAACGCCAGCTCCTGCTTTAACTGCCTGGATCCCGTTGGCACATCCCACTGGCAGCTCCCTAAGTGCTCCTGGGTGGGTGGGTGATAAGGCTGACTCGAGCCTGATCTTACCCCTCACAGCTTTGTCTTCTTGGCTGGCAATTCCTCACACTGCCTTTTGTTTCCTGAGCACATTTTGCTCACATCGTGAGCCTGGGACACCCTCCCTGTTCCTGCCTTCTGCAGCGGGCTCCAGCCCAGGCAGCAGCAGCCTGGAGAAAGCTCTCCAGAGACTTTGGTTACCTCTGTACCTGCCTGCCACTTTTGACCCCTTCCCCAGTGTGAATCATGGAAATGTTATAGCCTGTCATAGAAAATATATTTTTTTTAACATTTAAAAATATTTTTCACAGATGCAATTCTTGAAGATGTTGTTAATTTAAGCTGAAATTTAGGAAAAGGTTAAGTTGAAGGCAGGTATGTGGTACAGAAGTTTTAGTGAAAAAATGTTTAGTAATAGGGCAAATTTTCAAACAAATTAAGAGAGATACTTCTGAAATTAATTTCTAGCAATTTTAATGTCAGTACTACAGCCCAACTATTTTAGCCAAGCTAATGAAACATGTTTATAAAATTACATGTGTACACTTAGTTTATGATATGAGAGGAACTCCAAGTGTGAGGACTTCCAGTTTCGCAAATTGGCTGTTTCCCTAAGTTATGTATAGAAATAAACTACGTTTAATGATTGCTGTGAAGTGTAATGGTTGCAAAGGGAAAGCAGACATGGCTGTTAAGATAACATTGAACTGAAAAGGTGACCTGTGATGCCTGTCATGAGAGTTTTCATTGTTAAATCATCAGAAGGATTCTTTTTTATTGGAAGTTACTTGAAATAGTTGTCATATTTACTAGAAAACTTCTTCACAGTGGTATGAGGATAAGCGTCAGCACACTTTGTTTTTATCTCTCATAAGCTTCTGATACCTGGTATTAACATCTCTGTGTTGAGCACAAGCTTGCTTAGCCCCATGAAGTGGGAGGGACCAAAGCTCTGCCTAGCTGTGGGAGCAATAGTGCATCAAGAAGAGGTTTATTTGCAGCCTAGTGTGGATTATGTATTTGGTACACTTGCTGGCATTGTGTTTTACCAATCAGATGGTGTAGTGTGTGTTTAACCTGACGCCGTTTGTTTAGAAGTTGCGTGTTGTGTCTAATCTAGTCACTTGAGCTTCCTCTGTAACAGGCCCTTCTGAAATGCTGTAGGTGGTTTGCCCTCTGGAAATGGCTGTCTTTCTCCACTGGCTGCACAGTGAGTCTTATCAGACCAGATTGGACTAGACAGCAAACTTTTAGACATGTAGGGATAGCTGGAGAGAAATTGTACCCTTAAATCAAATACAAACTGACTTCCAGGACTGCAGAAAATGACACCAATCTTGTAGCTTAACATTTGGTTCTTTCATTAGGAAACCAGGCCCAGGAAACTTCTGATTTGTGCTTTTAGGCTCTGTGGTTTGCAGTCTTAGTTGATCTTTGCTGTGGCTACGTCACATCCACCAGGTAAAATGCAGTATGTCCATGGAATGGAGCCCAGATGGGCCCTGGGGTGGAGGCAGGATGAGCAATGGAGCTGATGTGCTGGCAGAATGATGGGAGTAACAGGAATATCATCCAGAAATTTCATAACTTCTGGACACGTGGGGTGAGATTTAGGGATAATGCACATCTGTTGGTCAACCCTGAGTTTACCAAATCAAGGATCAACTGTTTCTCCTGCCAGTTCCATGTTTAGGTCTGGTGGACTTTCTGGTTCTGCTCCTGGTTCTGCTGACATCTGATTTGAATGGACCTCACCTCTTCTTCTTCACTGTATTTTCTTCTTGCCATGATTTTAGGTGCATTGTGGGCTCTCTGTTTTGTTGTTAGTCTTGGTAAAACATGGCAACAGTTTTACATTTCTGAGATTATAGAAAAAAAAGTTGATTTTATTATAGAGGAGTATGATGATAACATGCAGGTGATTATACTCTTTTTTTGTAGGAACTTCAGTATTTTTGCTGAAAAAAAGATTCTTTTTATGGTTTTGTCTTCTTGGAGTGGAGAAGAGGAATCTTTTCTCTCTCCTCCTCTTTCACCCAGAATTATGTCTGAATTTTGTGAGATGGAAAGAGGAGTTTTTATTGCAGCAGATTTCAAGATAATGTCTTGCATTTTTTTTCCATAGTAGATTTCAGGTTAAGACCCTAATCTAAATGCATTTGAAGTTGAACTGTGTTATTTCCTTTTAATTTGAAAGGAAGATAGATTTAAAAGCAAAGCTTGTAGAACAGCTCAGATATGTTCTGTAAATTGTTTGTATAAATTATATGAGAATAAATAGCAGAGAGCTTTAACTCTTCCCTTCTAATTTTCCTTGGATTTGAACTTGTTTATTCAGAAGTTAGAGAGTATCATTTGTGGCATTTACATTATACTGAAAATAAACTGCTCTCCATTTTCATTATTTTTCACGCTGTGAGGTTCTTGGGTTCCTGTATTTCTGTGGTGTTGGAGAGTCAGGGTGGATGGAGAATGAGAATAGTTTATCCTGGAGTTTTCCCTGTTTTCTGACTCTACCCTACATCTTCTACAGCTTGCTTTGTTTTCTCCATCTGGTATTTATAGCAATTTTAGCAATTTCACATTTCTTTTCCTCTTATGTTCCCTCAAAAAATAAAATGAAATAAAGAAGAACCCAAATCTGCAGCTCTCTGCTTTAGAAGTTCAAGGGAGGTGCCTGGATTTATGGAGGAGGTTTCCTCCTCGCATGCTGCGTACTGGTCTTGTGTTGCAAGATTACCTCTGGCAGCATTTTCCAAAGAGAAATTTGAAAAAATGTGTAAGGGTTTATGGCATTGTTTGTGGAAACAGACTTTTTCATTTCTAGCCCTGGGCTGATAACGTTGCCATCTGATATCAGTTTGATAACTTGCAGGAAGTGATTTGAAAGTATCCTGTATTTTAAAAGGGATTTTTTTTTTAAGGCTATGAAGATTTATCATTATTGATGTTAACAATTTTGGAAGGGATATTGGATCTTGTGCTTCAGAGTTTCATCCAATGGTTTCTGAATTATCTTCTGTTGTGGCCTTGTGTTACTTTAATAATAACCTAAACATGAAATGAGATTGAATTCTGGATGGCTTGTAACCCCATTTGTCACTGCCATAATGCTGCTTGTGATTCCTAGGCTCTGGGTCAGATCAATGTTTGAATTCTGCTGTCCAGGTGCAGTCTTACAAAAGAGGAGATTATTCCATATATTTCTATAGGGACCTGCTGTTTTAATCCTTGAAGAAGGCCAGTAAACTGGAGGTATTTTGGGTCTAATCCTGTTTAGATGAAAACATGGTGGGTTTTCAGTTTTTATTTTGTATTTTATGTTTACTTGCTTTTGGGTTTTATTTTTGTGGTTGAAGATTTAAGTATATAAAATTTTGTGGCCACTGAAAAATGATGATTCTTCCTTCAGAAATTAAAATCCAAAGGGTATGCCCTGTATTTCATTTAGCAGGACGTGTTGCCCATGTTGGTAGGTGTCAGTGCCAAGGGTTTGGTGGACTCTTCTTGCTCCAAGCACAGCAGTTTGCACTGGTGCTGCCTATGCATGGTAGAGGTGCAGCTGTGACTGCTAAAGTTTCGCCTTCCCTAGTGAATTATTGGCCGTGTGAACAACAGAAGCAATTTCACTAAAAATGAATAAAATCCAGCAGTTTTGGTTTAGATTACCTAATAAATTTCATTCTCTTTCTAAGAGAAACTAGTACTGTCCATTAAGGTAAACAATTTCACAGTCCATTTGGCATTGTACAATGAAAGGCTGAGTTCAGTGATTGCTCAGGTACATCCTATTAGATAAGGGATGGAGCTCTGTTAGTTTTTATTATTATTTTATCCCTCTGCTGAAGTTTCTAGAAGTGGAAAGCCAAGCAACTAACAAGAATATTGGTTGTCTACATTTTATTTTGCCCCAAATGTGTAGTGACACAGATGTGTCTTCTTGGTAGGAATTGGTTTCACCCAGGGCTATCTTTGGTATTTTAAAGGCTCTTCCTTCTTGAATTGATCCAAAAGCCCAAACTGAACATTTTCACAAAGTAAGAATCCAGCAAGTTTGGGACAAGGTAAACTCAACTATTTCAGTTCAGGGTTTTAATTTTTTATATTGTAGTTAATGTTACATTTTAAGCTGAACTTTTGCAATGAACTGACAAACTGAATTTTTCGTTATGAAACTCTCAAAGTGAAAATTCTTATTATTTTTTATTTTTTTAACTTCCAAATTCTGAATTCATTGAATTAGTTGCAGTTTTAGTAGAAAGAAAAAAAAGGAGGAAAGGAAGAGAGAAAAAAAGAAAAACGTGTATCCAACGGCAAAACATTTTTGGAGTAAAATCCACTGCATACAGCTTCTTATGAGTAAATGTCCTATATTCTCTGGAGAGCAAATAGCTGCCTTATTGAGAAGAGAGTCTTCGAATGTTTTACACTGTCATCTCTTAGGTTAGCAGCAACAGTATTCATAGCATTTTAATGTTGTAAATCAAAAAGTTGTGTTTTGGAGGCACACATAAGGGGCCTCTTTCTTCAGGAATTATAATGGGAACTGAAATGATTACCTTACAATAGACTTCCTACTCTTTATACAGCTAAAATAAGATTATTTCCATCCCTGCTGTTTAGGGTCAAATGCAAAATCCCTGCTCTTTTTATATACCTTTTAACCACAGCGTTAGTCAAAGAGAAGGCTGAAGTACTCTATTTATGGTTGTTAATAGAGACAAATGAATATTTGGGTTTTTTTCTTCCTCTTTCAAGTTGGGTGTGAAGCACCTATTCTGAATGCTGTATTAGTGATAGCCAAAAATAAACTGTCTTATCCCGCTCCCTTCCTCTCCTCCCATATCTTCTGGGGAGCTCTTCTCTTGCTCCTTATCTCAGGAGACTCCTGGGTTTTGTGTTTCTATGTGATAGACCCATGCTAGAGCTCTGCTTCCTGGTGGTGTGCTGCAGTTCAGTCTTTAGCAAGTATCTTGCCTTTGTATGGGCGAAAAAGTGAATTTCCCTACTTTTCATCCCAAACCTCCAATGTGTGCTGGTTTACACCACACTCAACAGAGGCCGGGGATGCATCTCAACGTCTGCTTGTTGGTTGCATCCCTATGAAGTGCCTGGTTGAACCGTGCCAATAGTCACCTAACAGCGGGGATCAGCTGAGCTGCTCCTGGGCACCCACATCTGGACTCTTTCGCAAGAAAGCAGGGAGCCCGAGGGTGCTGCTCCTGCAGCCCTGCTCCTGGCATGCCAAGGGAGATTTACTTACCTGACTTTTTAGCTACAAGAAAGGTGATGTAAAGCAAGAGTGGCCAGAGGTGTTCCAGTGAGCTTTGGGCTCATATGGAACAATTTGGAGGCTTGCCAGCAAAGAAACTTAGGCAAAGGTATGAATGTAGGAAAGAAAGAAAAAGAAAGTGTAAACGAAGGAAGCCAGCAGTTTGCATCTATTGTGATAGGATTTGGCCTTAGCTTTAAGACCATTGGAGTCTTTTTCTCAACTCTTAAGGTTTCTTTTTTTATGGTACATTTTTCCAAATTAGCATTTAATCATAACCAGGAGAAAGGAAGTAATCCTGTGGTACTTTGCACTACTGAAGGCTGTAATAGAGCCACCTCTGGGGAAACAGTGCTGTATTTTACTTCCTGTTGTATTTTCTACTGTTTAGTCTGTTTTAGTTCTAAAACACTTGCTTATTGTGGATGTTACAGCACTTTCCTTCAGAAGCATTCAGATAGTAGTCTCAGGCCAGATGCAGAATGAAGTGATCTTTCTCAGATGGCTCAGAAATAACAATACTCATCTTCAGTTTCCATGCTGCTGAATTGCTACGCCTGGAAGCAGCTAATTTCACGATGAACCTTTGGAACTGACATGCACAATGTGATTTTGCTTCCTCAGAGGGTGTGAAACCTGAGGGGTTTGGGGTTTTGGTTTTTTTTTCAGGTTTTGTTTTGTATTGTTTTGTTTGGTTTGGGTTTTGGGGGTTTTTTTGGTTGTTTTCTAGCGCCAGTTT
>VYZV01009732.1:94106-158957 GCA_013401275.1 Pandion haliaetus | reverse complement strand
CCCCCCCCCCCCGGAATTATTTTTCAGTTGTAGAACTTCAGTTTGCTTTATTTAACATGAAGAGCCACATATTATGGGGTCAGAGAAAATTTGGCATCTCAGAATGTGTGTTCTTTACCATGGGAGAAATGCATAGAGCTGGATATAAGTTATATTTATTCTTCACATGGGAAGAATTTATTCTTCCCCACCTTTTGTGTTGCTTATAAAGTACCAGTCCCACAGTAGTTGTAATTTCCTAAACTACTCATATTTGAGCAATATTGGCTTGCAAACCCCCAAGAAACCACTTGTGTTTAGTACAGGGGTAAGTGGCATATCAGACTGCCTGGGGCATTCAAAAGATGCTGGCCTAGTTTGGCTGCTCGGCATCCCACAGCCTCTCTGAGCAACCTTGGAGGATTTATTTGCAGGATGCCTGTCCCTACAGCTTCAAGCTCTGGTTTTATGAGTGACTTCAAACACCTCTCAAGAGACAGCAATGGGGCTAGAATTCAGCACTGTCTCTCTTTTTCAGGACAGTTGGAGGAGATACATGGATTAAAAAAAAAAGAGTAATTTTATGTAAAAGCGGGGCTTCTCTCGGGAATCCACCAAAGTGAAGCTGTTTGGAGATGCTCTGTGGAAGGTCCGCCCTTTCTTCAGGGAAATGCCAGGGTGGGGTGGAATTCATCTCACCTGAATTTAGCCATCTGGAAGTTAAATGCATAATCTTAGGTAGTCCTCTGGGCTCTTGCCATATTAAATAGAGTCTTCTGCAGGCCACAGTGCCATCACTCCTAAGCTGAGTACCTGAGATGGTTGGCTGGATGGTTTTGAGATGCAGTCATGGGCAAGAAGCATCCTTCCCTTTGAAGAGAATTTCTCTTTGAATTTGAACAGTCTGGTTGGTAAGCAATAAAGGTCATTTCTAGTTCGTCTTCCTTCACAACACGGGACATTAGGTAGATTTTCTGTTTTTCAAATAAAGACAATCAATATGAGAAGGAAATTATTTCCAGGAATGCAAGCAGGTTATTAACTCAGTTGGAATGTTATTCTTTTCAAAGCAAACCCTGAAACAATCCTTAATGGACTGTAGCAATGTGTGTCCTTTCAAGTTGAGATCAGCATCTGTGGCCCCCTCACTCCTCCCAGGTGCTTGATCCAGCTGACTGCTAAAGTTTGTCCATACTGTTAGCTCCTGCAATGAAATCCCATCTATATATAGTGACTTAAAATAAACTGGCAGACTTGGTTTTATACATAAGCTCATTGATTTAATAAATAGGTATTATTAAGCATATAAAGGTTGAAAGAAAGTCAGATAAAGAAGCCAGCTAATTAATCATGCAGACTGCATATTCGTCCCTGAGCTATATTTGGTTACTGCTTAGCAAATAAAGGGTGAGTAGATCTTTGCTTGATTACATTCAATGAACTCTCTGTTTTGACAGGGGAGTGAAAGCAGGTTTGTATTTACTTTTAGGGACAAAAGCAGCATTCCTTTGACATGCAAGTTGTTCTGCTTTACTGCTTACATCCCTGTTCAGAGTAATTTACACCTAGCATGCAATTTACCCAACTGTTTTAAGTGCCTGCAGGATTTGGCCCCAGCAGATTAACATGCATTTACAAATCCAGCTGGCTGTTTGGAGGCTCCCAAAGGAGTACTTGATTGCCAATTACACTGTTTCTCCTTTCTATCAAATTGCCAAGAAACAGTAACTCAATTGATTTAAAATTATTTCTATCCCACACATTCTATAAGCCTTGCAAGCAGGTTATTATGCTCAGTTGCGTGGTGGTGTTTTGCCCCCTTGAATTGTGTTTTCAGGATTGTTCATCATGTGCCCAGTTGGACTCCATTTAATAACTTACTTGTGCTACATTAGCTTTGTGTCCTATCAGATAATTCTGCCTTCCTGTTAGAAAACAAAATCTCATAGTAAAAGCAAACACAACTTGTCTCTAGGCTTGGGCAGGTAAACTTCAAAACAGTGATACGCATTTATTATTTTGTTTAAATAATGTAGAAAGTTGTTACAGTCATAAAGGAGCCAAGTTGCCTGTCGCTGGGAGAACAAACTGTGTCTGTGCTTATCCTTTGCAAATAATTATGTTAAAAGAAGATTAATAAGGTGGTGAATGCAGGCACTTGGAGTTGAGTAGTGGTGGGGTGAAGACTGCCAGTGGTGCCTTGCGGTGTCCAGTGGTTTGAGTTTAAAGCATCGTGCAGTCATTTTTGCTGTGAGCGGATTACCTTATTCGGTTCCCTCCTTGAGTGGTTCTTGGGCTTTGAATGGCTGTTCCAGGTTTTTTCCCTTCTATAGTCAAATTGAAGTTTATAGAGCAGCATTTGAATAGAGAACAATTAACGTCCCAAAAGGCATCTTTCTGTAGATTTCGTATGTCTGACCTGTCTGAACATCTACCACTAGAAAGCACTGGGTATGTGCTGCGAAAAGTTGGTGCCAACTGGGGCTGGTGAGGACCACTATATCTGGAGGGGCCAGGGTAGGCGGGAGGTGTGGCACGTGCAGGTAGAAGCTGCCCGTGAAACCCTTGGTTCAGACCATGTGTCTATGGCAAAAGAAGGGTTGGGATGCAGTTGACCATAGAGCTTTCAACTGAGCTTTTGTTCTTCTACTCCCCTTCCCTGCTCCCTGCCTGCCGTCTAGCTTGTACAGCAGGTGACATGAGCATCCTCGTGGACAACAAACCCTTGCATCTCTGTGGTCCTGACTTACCTGAGAACAGCCTCATCGCCCGCAGGCAAGGAGACGGCAATCATGGAGGGAAGAGCTCAAGGTCAAAACAAGTGGGAAGCTAATTTCTGTTTCCCAGCTTTCGACTTTGCAGTAGAGATTGTGTTGTTTGGCAGAGTTTTCAGCATGTGATTTTCTTGGTTTTGAAAGAAAAACATAAAAGAAGTACCTTTGTGTGGCAGTGATAAATGGCAAATCCATTTAGTAACAGACTGTCTAGCATGAGCTATCATTAGGCATGGATGCAACCCACTTTTCCATTAGACTTTGCAGTTGTTTTCCTTGAAATACTGAGATTCAGGAATTTTCTCACTGTAGGTTCTGAATGAGAGCTTATTAGGCACAGGCTTTTTCTCCCTATCCCTAGTATAACTCTCTTTTTATCCTCTCCTCCTGTTGTCCTCTCTGTCCTCTCTTCTGGTTCATCTGTCCAGCCTAGTGATCTGTACTTTGCACTATTTAGGCTTTTGTTCCAGTTCCATCCTCTTCGGCAGGGCGTTCGTTGCTTTCCAGAGTCTTCTCTGCTGTACTCTGTAACTTCACCCTTTTCCTTCCTTGGCTCGCAGTCACAGACCTCTTTTTTGCCAATGTCCAGAAAACCGTGTTCTTATTTTTGTGGGAGTCTCAGCTTCCTACTGTACTTAGAATCCCAAATCTCCTCTTCCTGCTTCTCAGGTTTCCATTCCCTGGTTTTCCTCCTCGGCATCCTTGACGAAACCTCTTCTCCCTGTTCTGCTCTTTTTTTCTCCCCCTCACCCTCACTTGCTTCTTTAATTTTTTTCAAATTTTTGTTTGTTTTTGGAAACGTTTCTTTTTTGTACTGTCTTGGAAGACTGCCAAGAGCACTGGTGTGCACAGTGCCTGTGCTCAGCTCTGGGACAAACAGGTAGCAAAGCCCAGTACAGCCAATAATGGCAATAGCATAAGATGTTCTATTTGATACGGAGTGGATCACACCTGATTTGCAGGGATATCACACACATTGGCTCTGAGCTTTTAGGAAACAAGCAGCAAGCATTTGTGAGTGACAGTTTTTTGAAGGCTTATAATTTAGGAGAGAAAATGGACAGCATTTTAACAGAGAAAAAATGAAATACAACTCTGGCACAAAGGCTGCTCCCATGCCAATTCAAAGTCCATCTTCCAAAAGACATGGACAGTAGAAATTTTCAGACAGCTCTGATTTATTATCAATCGTAATGAAGTAGTTGTTCTGTCTTCAATAAATTTCGAAGGTACTCACCATGATGCAGGCAGTCTGGCCTGGACAATCTCAGCCACTTACAGGTTACAGTTTGGACAAGTAGCAAGTAAGCCATCAAAAAACAGTGTTTGTATAAGGCATTTTCAGGCAACCATAATACCAGGTGGTGGTACTGACCCCAGCTCTAACAAGTGTGGGTTTGTGCATGCACCTGTGTAACGCAACCAGTTATTGTCCATATAGCATTTAATGCAGCTGGCAATCAACAAAATCTTTTCTTGTGTAGGAGTACTATGCATTAAGGTTAAAATACTGGCTTGGTTTTGGACAGTTGTTATGCTAGAATATAATAACCTCTGCAATAGTTAACGTTTACTTAAAGAGTAGCCTAGAAAAAGCAAGATATAGATGTCCACGGTCATGTTGCATAGAGGCAGTCTGTGATTTGGACAGGCTGCAGCCTGGCATTCACCTGTGCTCCCCATTATGGAGCATTGCTCAGGCTCAGTCAGCCACCAATTTGCAGCGAATAAGAGGACAATTTCAGTGATGGGCAGACTTCTTTATATAGGCAATTTGTAAAGCCTTTGGAAATAGTATTAAATAAACAAGATGCTATTATACAGTTGACCAGCTAAGTTGAGCTTTAGCCAGTAATGCTGCTTAGTAAGCACATTATCAGAAGGAATACACTAGTCTAGACACTTTTTGTGATTTTTAACCTTGGTATGCAGTTACTCTGAAATAACAGGCTTTGAAAGGAAAATTGTCTGAAATGGCTAGTTCTTTACTGCAAGCATTAAGGACCTTCAAGGAGAGAAAACATTAAGCGCTAAAGGTCTCTTCAATGTAGCAGAGAAAGGCATAACACGAAGGGGTGTCTGAAAGCTGGGGCAGACAAATTCGTATGGGAAGTGAGACATTTTTAACAGAGTTACAATCCATTGGAACAATTGTTGTTGAAAGTGTTGAATTTTTCCTTCTGTTCTCAAACTAAGGCTGACTGTCTTGCTGATGCTTGTTTTAGCCCAACAAAGTTATGCTTCAGTGAAACACAAGTTACTGTGGTCTGTGCAGGAGTAGCAGGGAGATGTATGTTTACCTGTAATGTACAGATCAATTTACATGATTTGATGGAATTTGCTGAACTTAAATATTGTGAATTTAGCAGCAAATGCTTATCCATACTTCTTCCCAAGTTATCTGTCATGTTTCTGCCCTTGATTTCTAGCTTGCTTGTGCGTGCACATTGGTGCAGAGACCCCCTTACTTTTGGTTTTGGTGGGTTTTGACATCTAGTTGACCTGGAGCCTCACTGTGTCTGGGCATAGCTGGCATAAGAGGTGTGATGATGTCCAAAAGGAGTGAAATAGCCACTCCCCTGTAATGCAGTTGCCTCAGGAATCTCTCAGTGCCCTTATCTTGCACTCTGCTCAAGGTCTCCTGTATGTATCACCCTCTGGCCCAAAAGGGCTTCTTCTGCTTCTTGATTAATTGGCTGTGAGATGTGGAAACCAACCCGAGCTAGTTCCAAGGAAACCCGTATTACTCACACCATCATGGAAACCGTATATGGCAAACCTAGTAAGCAGCTGCTTTTGAAATCTTTGGGAGACTTTAAAACATAGGGACAAGAGCCATACTTACATACTTTTGATAGCTAAATAAAGCCTTAGTGGTAAGCATGGAGTTCCAACAGGCAAATGAAATGAAGCATCTGGATTCCCTTATCGTATCAAAAAAAGAGGAGGCGCGGGGGGGAAGAGGCTTGTGCCTGAAGAATGAATGATCCTTGAATCCATGTGCTGAGCAGGGAGCCTTGTGGGGGGACTAAGGAGGGAACTCTTGGAAGGTACCTGTAGGTTTAGGCAATACCAGGGAGCAGGATTTCAGGATCACATGCATGCATTTGCCTGACTGCCAGTTTAAACTCTGTTTAGTCAGGTTCTTGTTGCCTCTGCCTTTATCTTTTAGGAGCCCCACAATGTAATGTGTCAGATTAAAACATATGTTGAATGGCAGTTTTATTTCAGGAGCTGTGCCCATTCTGTACCCTATGAGAGACAGGGCTGAGAAGGAAGTAATAACATGCATTGGACTAATTGCACCCTGTGTCCAAAGGTGAGGGTACAGGAGGCTGCCGATAGCTTGGGCATGCTGAGATCTGGCATTGCTGAGTGTTTGTGAGTTCACCTTTGCAAGGTGCACAGCATTGCACAACAAAGAAATTATATGCAATTAAAATATGCTTCATTATTAATTATTTAAATGTAATGAAATTATGCTTAATTGACTGTGTAAGCTCACTCCCACACCTAAACTCTGCTGTGGCTCTGCATAATGCACCTATACACCAGCCTTTCTGGAAAGGCAAATCCACTCATTAAGCAGGTGTTCCCTCACTCACTTCATTCTGTTTTTTTCACTAACATTTTGCCCAGGGGGAACCTGATTATTCACTTGCAATTAGAGGAAATCACAGCCTGTTGGGAGTGGGTTGGTGTGGGAGCACTTTTCACCTGCCTTGAAAGTTGTTTTTCTTGGGTTTTTTTCAATTCCATCAGTGAATTAAGCTCTGGGAAGAAGTATTCAGAAAGCCTACACTTTATGGAGGCACGGGACTCTGTTCCAGGAGAGTTTATGTTCTTCAGGGTTTCTCACTTCCGCTTCCTCTGACTCAGGCTGTATTGTTGCTTTTCTCCTTCCCACCCATCCTATTGCCTCATTGCTTCACCTTTATTATTTTTCATTCTTTCTATGTCCTGGTGTTGCATTCCTCCTTCACACTTTTGTCAGTCATTACTCACTTTTTCCTATTCCTCATTCTGTCCACTGCTGCCCTGATTATCTCCCCCTTCTCTTCTTTCTGGGTTTTTTTTTTTTACCCTCCCATATCTCCCGCACATCACATAATGAGGAACAGATTGGATTCCTTACTGGGCTCATCGGTGAAGAGCACCATGTTGATGCCAGGTTGAACTGATACGATATGATACTACAGACAGGAGTTGGAAATCAGTAAACATGGTTATTGTGGCACATTGAGATTCTTGGCTCTGCCCCAAGGGATTTAAAAAAAATTTGGGGGGGGGGAGAAACAAGCTGAATAGTCTGTTGCAGCTTACTTGGAGGGGAAAAAAACATGCAGAGCATCAACTATATTTTTTTGGAGCTGATTTTGTAATGGTTCCATCTATCATGCTACTTTATATCATTGGATTTACACAATAAAAAGAATGTGCTTTATACTTCAGTTTGTTTGCACTTGCCCTTGTTTGAAAGGTCTCCCAGCACCACTGGGAGTAGATAGATACTTTGAGGACTCCATAAACTGGTTTCAAGACAGGTGTTGGCATCCCATCTGGGTATCACACATAGTTGGTATGTGATATTTCAGTTGGCTGCCTGCTGTATATACATGGTGTTTTCAGTTTAGAGGAAACCTAAGATCTGGCAGTCCAGTAGAGATACAGTATAAACAGTTATTTCTTACTGATGGAGAACTGATAACCTGCCAGGTGCTTCTACATATAAAGAAAGCTTGAGTATGATCCAAACTTAATGGCACTCCTTGGCAACTTGGTATATATATACAGTATTTATTCATGGTGCTTATTTGATTTTTTTCATCTTTTCTTGGTTATGATGAGTAAACAGATAATGTAGAAATAAACAACCTGTACCAGATAGAGGTTTTTAGTTGTGCTACCTGGTATTTCTGGTTTTGCCTCAAAAACTCATGTTCTCGTCTCAAAACTGAGACCTGTTAAATAGACTATAAAGACTTCTGCATTAAGAAGAGATCTCTCTGCTTAGTTTTCTTCTACCATGTCCTTCTTTGTGCTAGATAGAGCTGGGGCACTGAAGGAGTGTGAACCAAAAGGAGAAGGACATGACCCACAGTGCAGCAGTATGTACTGTCCACCTACATCTGTCCATCTATCTGTGTGCTATATGTGTCCTATGTATACATGATCAGATCCTCAGCTTGTGAAAGTCAGAGCAGCTTAAATGAAACAGTATTGCACAAGAACAAGGGAGAACTTGACCCTCACACATAGCAACTGAGTAACCCATTTTTGCCAGGTAGTTTTCATTGTGCTCAGTGGATAGTTTTTATAGCACTGTTTGAGCTTACAAACGTCATGGCTTTATTTTCTGTTCATACCTTTCAGTTATTTTAAAGGAAGTGCTGCCTTGGCAAGGCTGGTCAGGGATGAGCTGGGATAACAAAGCAAACTGCCCACATGTGACTGTGGACTCCTGTGCTTATCCATAGTGTTGAAATACTGTTCCAGTCTGAAGTCCTGTAGCCTACGCATAGGGATGGAAGACAAACCTGTCACGTGTTCTCCAAATAAATAAGGCAGTTTCTAGCTCAACTTGTGGGTGGACCTAACACATCCCTGCCTATGATGATGGGACACCTGTGGCTCTTTGTTGTCTCTCTCCTTTGCCCAGCTCATGGGTATGGTGGAGAGCATCCATAAACTGATTTGGGGTAGATTCACATGATGTGGGCAGCGCTCAGCACCTGGAGACTGTACCCTGCCAGTGACCTTAAGCCTCCTGCTCATGGGATGATGGGTCCCCTGGAGAGGATGAACTGCTGCAGAGTGGGGGTTTTGAGCTCCATTTCTTACCCTGCAAATGATACATTGGAAGATTTTCAGCAAATTGGTAGGTCCAGTTCTCCAAAAAGTATATAGGCAGCTCCTGTACTCCTTGGAGTATTTCCATGGATTTGTGCTTCTACTTGTGAGCAGGGATAAAAGCATTTTTTTATAGAAGTGATGCTGGTGATAAATCAGTTGTTGTGATGTCCTCCAGTACAAGGGAGATGAGAGCCCTTTCAGGATAAGAGTACACTTGAGGCTTGATGATGTTTCCATTGTAGTGAATTGGTTGGGACAATGAAACATCAGGTCCCCTGGGGAATAGTCTTGCAAATTCAGCCTTTCTCCTGGAGGCAGTGGATATACTTTGTCATGATGGTAGGTGTTGATGAGCTTTCAAAATTGACCCTCTCTCATTGCATGGATCAGCAGAAAGAAGAAGAGAGAGCAGCAGATGCCAGCAACCACGAGGCTGATCCCAGGTCCAGCAGTGCAGAGTTAACATGATTTTTTTGTAAGTATTCAGCTGTTGAGGCTCCACTGCCTTTCAGTCCTCCTTCGCTCCCACATGCAAGTGACAGGCTTGACTACGCTGTCTGACTGGGATTCACTGCTGCTAAAAACCGGGTTTGGGTATCTTCCTACTCTGGGATGGTATTGCATTACCAGCAAGGTGGGAGAGGCATCCACGGCGCTCAAGGTTTTAAAAGACTTATTAATGCCTGTCATTTAATGACTGTCAAGATTTCTGAAGAAAACGTTAATCAGGGCTTTCGCTATGAGCATATTTACTATGACTCATCATTCTGGGAAAAACAGTTTAAGTGCTTAACAACTTGCCAGTTATCCTGCTTGAGGACACATCAGGGGAAGTGAAAAAGGAATCGACGGAGACTTTGATACTGAACCTGCTAAAGTTCAACAAGCCCATCCCAAGGCTGCTTTGCCCTGTAGCAGATGATATTAAATGGATCACTGATCACTTAGCAGAAAATTAATATTGACAATTTTAGGGGTTTTGTTTAAAAAAAGGAGAACAAAAGCTAGCACACAAACAACTGCACTACCAACAAAATGGTTTTGATGTGAAGCTTGACATTCATTACATGGAGAAACAAGCAAACTTTTAAGGATGAACTGTTTGACTTCTCACATGCATATTAAAGAGTGAAATCACTTTTGCTCCAGCTGAGATAGTAGTATGTTTCTTTTCTTGAAGAGCGAAGTGTTGTCTTTGCTGTCTCAGAGAACAATGCTCACATGAATCTTCCCTCCACAAAATGCCACTTCTTTGGGCAGTGTGTCAAATAATGGCCTTATTCCACATGCTTCAAACCAGAGCTTTCTAAGAATCTGTTTTTCACATTCCAAGGAATATTTTACATGTAGTCTCTGCCTCATAATGATATAGTTATTTATATTTCTTGAACACCAAAAGCCATTAGGCCTCCTAACAAAAATGACTGGAACCCTTCCCTCCCCTCCTGCTTCTCCCTCCACCGCAAAACCCTCAGTCTGTATATTGGCTGTAAGATAAAATTAGACTGATCATGTAGCATGCAAACACGTACTGCACAAAGTACAACTCCATAGCACGTTACCCATTGTATCTCCTTAGGTTTTCTGTAGTGGCACTATTTCTCCTCCATTCTAAATACACTTCTGAGATGCAGTCCCCTTGTGTTTGCATTAGACCTTAGTGATGATGCTCTAATGTATAGTTGGATGGTCTGGCTCAGCTGCCTTTCTGCTTTCATAACTATAATCTTGGGCATTAAGTGAGATGGCCAGAATTTGTCTTGTGTGGTTATTCCCTGCCTGCATGGAGCAGTGTGTGTTTGCAGGGAAATGTTTTGCTTGGTAGCATTTTTGCTTTTTGTTTTAAAATATGTGTGCCTGCTCCATGCTTGTATTCCTGGAGGAGTTAAATCTGCAGTCTTGGACTGGGCCCTGAGGATGCTATCACTGTATCACTCATTGATTTAACCCTTACGGTAGACATTTCTGCTGGAGGAGCAAAAGCAGGACTGAAGAGAAGCATCTGCGCTGGGCTCCTCCTTTTACAGTCCTGCTTTATGAGGACAGAGAAAGAGAAAGAAGACATGTTTTTCTTTCTCCTGTAAGGACAAGCATGGGACCTGGAGGCTGCTGTGAGGAGCAGGTTGCTGGGTGGGAAGGTGGGCAAAGAAGATGCTGCCACCGCCCCACTGCATACAACAGTACCTGGCCTGAAGGAGATAGGTGTTTGGCTGCTATGAAATTGCCCAAAGCCTTGCCCATCAGTTGGACCTCAGTTCTGCCCATGCTCTTGACTGCTTTGAGTCAAAACCTTCAGACCTGCCATGGAAGAAAGTCATCTGGAAGATGGCCAGAGCCACTGTCGGTGGCTTTCATTGGGAGAGTCCTCAAGGCTGTTGTTCAGTGCTGGGATTTTTTCTTTTTGTGATTTTTTAAAAAAATTTATTTTATTTTCCCATTTCTTCAGGGAAGGTTTCTAGAGTGTGCTGTGTCACAGAGCAGCAAAGAGCACTAGCAGCAGGGCAAGCCTGAGCTTTGTTTGTTTGGGGGTTTTGTTGTTTTCTTTTGTTCTCCAGTGGGATCCTTTGAGAATTGTTTCAATACAACATTTCAGCTTCTACTAACCCTGCTTGTTTCTTTCCCATCCCTTAAGGAGGACTGGGTGAAGGCAACACTGTCAAATTCACAAAGTTTTTTAATTAAAATGAGATAAAATAAGGACAGACCCCTAAGTACTGTAAGGGCAGTGTATACAGTTAACCACAGTGTTTGGGAATGGTGTGGGGTTACCTCCAGAAACAAGGGGCGCATAATTTCCAGGGTGTATAATAAATAGGGGGGGTGTTAACATTTGGGGAAGGATCCACCCATGGAAATTTTCATTACAATAAATGCAAAAATGAATAAAGCAAATACACACAGTAATGCAGCATAATGTCATCTGCTATTTATTTCTGAAGTCTAAAGTAAACATATATGATCTAATGGAGAAAATGATTCCTTTGAAAGCCCAAAAAAAAAGAAGAGAGGGAGTGTGCCCCAGTCTGTGGATTATGCCTTTTTTGTTTGTGGTAAAGATAGAAACAATCAAATATATTGGCCAAAACTGAGACAATTTCAGACAAAGAGTACCAGAAGAAAAAAGAGAAAAAAAGTGGCTTAAAGCTGGGGAAAAAAGGGGTTTGGAAATACTGTGGCATTTAGTGGGAGTTTTGATCTAAGTAAATGCCTTATGCTTTGTTCTCATCTACATTGAGGGCTTTGTGGTGAGACCACATTCCTCTCTGACAGGATGGTTACAGGAGGTGGTGAGCTGTGGGAGTGTGTGCTTGGGCGCGTCCTGGGGTGTATACATGACACAAAAATAACTGTAATTCCCATAGATTCAGGCAGAGGTACCTATATTTTAATATCCTGAGTTTAGATCGCCAAGACTTTCACTCGCTTTGAGGCAGTGTCCCACTGTTTCCGCAATGGCTGATATGGTGGGACCCAGTGCCAGTTGTGTCCTATAGGCATTTTTGTTACTGATAAGCTTATTAATGATGTTCTTCTACTTATGTCTGTTACTAATAGCTTTAAATTTTGTAAGTATGGAGTCAGCCCCAAAGTGTCACACTAGTAAATAAATGTTTTTCCTGACTCTTAAAACATTCTAGTCGTTTTAGTGATCTCTGCTCACCTTTTGGATCCAGCCTTCACCCTCCTTCAACTCTTCGGGCTGTATGTGTGTGCATGGGTGTTTGGATCAAGAGGGATTTTTGGAATCAAATCTGGTTGTCCCCACTTACTGGGCTTTGGTTTAGGTTGGGGAGTGGTCTTGGAGGGCCCAAATCTGCTTCCTTTTTGGAAAACTGAACTGGGTGATATGCACGTGCTGCACTGCAGCAGCTTGGGCAAGCAGACATGGGAGCAGGCTGGAGCACATCCCCCTGGTGCAGAGTATGGCTTTGGGCTCCTCAGAACCCTTGCTTTGTGGTACAGGCACGCTCCAACTTCATCACACTGTCGCTAACATAGGCGTAGGCTTATTCTGTCTGATAAAGTCATGGAATTTAAGACCTAAAAGGACCATTATTCATCTTTCTGACTAATGGAAACAATATATTACTCAGTGATTCTTTCAGCTTCATGATAGCACATGTAGATTAGACAGTTTTGGTCTAGGCAACAATGGACCAACTCACACTTTAAGATGATGGGGGTTTTTTTACTGCTACTGTGAATGAAATGTTCAATTCTACTCTGAATTTGCTGGCATTTTCTTTTTTATTCCCACAGTTGTTGACACCTGCTTTTTTTGGCACTCTTTTGGGTTTTTTTACTCCCTTTTCTGCATCTTCTTCCATACTTCACCTTTTTGCTAGGTAAAGCAAAATGTCCCTTGATATCATCACTCTATTATAAAACTACTACATCAATAAAGATAGTTTCTGCTAATCCAGGATTGACAGATGTGTTTGATAACATAGTCTGCTGTTACAGTGTACTTAAATTTCTATGAGGCTTTGGACCTGGTGCCACCAGATCTTTTGATTCAACTTGTGTAGACATAACAGTACATACTAGATGGGTTAAAAACTAGTTTGATGACTTGTGTCAAAATGTCATTGTTAGGGGGAGGATATCATTGAGGAGGTTGTTTCTCACCAGATACTTCAGGGGACAGTTCTTGGGCAGATGCTGCTTAATATTTTTGGCAGCAACCTAGATAATGGTATGAAATCTTTGCAGATGATGTAAAGATAGGTGAGGGTGCTAAAAATGAGGAGGTTATTTGTCAGTGTGGGCAAAAAGAGCTAATTCAGTCCTCTGATGAATAAAAGATGAAGCTGAGAGAAGATTCTATCTCCAAACTGGCCACAACAACAACAAAATCATATTCTGGTGCTGGCAATGCGGTACTGAGCAGAGACCAGAGGAGACTTCAGTCACTGCAAAAAGATAGAAGAGCAAGGATCTCAATGTATTTGCTTTTATCAAAGAGAAGGTTGCTTGGTGTCTTCATCCCTCCATGTGGATACACACAGAAGAGTTATTGAAGGCTGGCATCTTTGCAGTTCTCCTCGTGAAAGCATGACAAGATCCAATGACTGAAAGTTGATGTGAGAAATCTTTTATTTTGAAGTAGGACTGCTACTTACTAATAAAAGTCACTAAATATCAGAATGGTTGCAAATGAAGGTGATGGATCCATGGCTTAGAGACTTTAAAAAGGGTTAGTTATTTCTGAATAAGATAAGCATATATATATTACTGGGCAGTTGTGCTTTGTCTCTTGACCTTGAAATCTAGAAGTCATATTATCCACCTGCTCATCCTGGCCCTTGATGGCCCTTGAGGAGAGTGAAGATTACTTGTGTCGCCTTCGGGAGATTTTTAATACTTGAGGCTCTCTGTGCTGCTGATAATTAAAATCAATTGTTGCCTACCAGGGTCAGAGTGGATGAATCGCTGCTTTCTTTCTCAATACATAATTACCTGGGGATGTGCTGGGTCTCTCTTTGTCTGTTTTTTCCTTTGTTTGGTTGAGTTTTTTCTTCTTGTCTGTTTCCTGGGGAGAGAGGAACCTCATTTGGAGATGAGAGACTGAACACGATGAAGGAATGCTTGGTCCTACCAGTTTGGTCAAGGAGGCTTGTTTCTGTGGTCAAGATCACAGTGATGGCTGTTTGAAGGGAGGAGAGATTTTTCCCTGGCATGATTAACAGAGAACTTGGGAAAAATTCATCTCTGCAGTAGGGCTCATCTGTCATCTGGGGCAGTAATTTTTGCCATATCTTCCCTAATCATTTCCCTGCCATGTTTCTAGTAGGAGCTGTGAGCACCAAGGCCATTATTTTTCCTTCAGCCTCAGGCATCTTGAGAGCAGTTCACCTTAAGGTCAATGTCTGAAATGTGTCTGAGGAGTCACACCTAGAAGCGCCTGCCTCTGCCTGCAGACCTGGGAGGCTGGCAAGATGAATTCCACCCAAAAGTGGTCTTTTCTCTTGGTGAACTATAATGAGACTTATTGGAGTTGAGCTGAGGTATATATGTGTTATAGATGTCCATGTTTTGGTCTTACGAATCTATGGAGATTCCAGCAAAAGCCTTGCTTTGCTTCTGCTTATCAGCTTTACACATCAGCAGTGAGAAACTGATACTATTTCACTTGGGAAAGACAAGCCAACATTATCTGTGAAACAGTTTTCCCCAAATAGTCAGTTTGAATATGGGGAGCAGTTATGGACCTCAAGAAAATCTGACAAAGGGGGTGGAAATAGAGGATGGCTGTGGGTCAGTTCACGTAGAGGAGGTTATCTCTACAACCTTTAAAAGCTAAAAGCTTAATTTTTATTTTTAGATGAAAGCTTAAATTCTGCAGATGGCTTTGATAAGGCGGCACATGGATTTTTCATCTCCTGTTTGTTATTACTGTGAGGTCGGGAAAGGGTCCTGCGTTAAGGATATCTGGGAGGAAAAAAAAAAAGAAAAAGAAGAAGAAAAAAAAGTGTAAAGTCTTCACATGCCCAAAGCTATAAAGGGAAGAAAGCCAGTCTTCCTAGGAATGGCACATCAAAGCAGCTTAGGAGGAAAGTATCTGTTTGTATTCCCACTGTAGTTCCTCTTTGCCACTACCACCCCTGGAGCATGTTCTTGACCTCAGCAGTAAATTGTTACAGTAAGTGCTTTTGTTTTTATTTTTTTATTTTCAGGAATGAAAAAAAAAGGTGGTGTCAGGCAGGAAGGTGGGCAGACAGGCAGAGAAAGCAATGTTTGCCTCCCCTTGCAACTGAGCAGAGCAGTCTATAATTATGATTTATTTAGTTTTGGTGTGCAGCACTGAACTCCCCTCTGAGCTGCATTTCTTACCATGGTGGATCAGGCACTAAATGCAGCTACTGTTAGTAACTGCGACTGTTCAGGTATTTACAAAATCCCTTGAAAATAACAAAGTGACTTATGGGTTGGTGTTTTTTTTTTTTTTTAATATATTTTCTCCCACATGGAGAGGATATTATTGTGCAGTTTGAAGTCAAGTAAGAAGTTACTTTGATGTTCTCTGTCTTTCTTTTTTCCTGCCTCTTCACCCTGGAAAGATAAGATAAATTCTCCCTGCCAAGCCCAGCCAGAGATGGCTCAGGTTGGGAGGGAGCGGGGAGGTTGCCCGCTGCTCGCCCACAATTCTCTACATCTCACCGCTCCATATTTGGAGCTGAACTTTCTTGGTGCCTCACCAAAGCAACTGCCTCCAACCCAGCTTATTAATCCTGCCTGCACTTTAATTTTTGCTTCTTATTAGGTACAAAGGAACAGGTGATTTTAAATACAGATATTTAAAATGCATGTGCTATTCTTACACAATGCATTGGTATTGTTCTAGTGCTTTTTTTCCTTCCTTTCCGAGATGAAATCGGCAGAGGACGGTCAGTGAATTTTGGCTGCTTTAGTGTGTGTGTTGGCTACTATTCAGAAACCCTCTTTGGCTGGCCACAATTCTCCCCATCTCCAGTCTATCTTATGAGAAGGTATTTGCTTTTAATGATTCTTGTCTTGTAGCATTGCTGGCAGCTGGGATGGCATCGCTTCCCTGAGTGACAGCCCTGCTCCCAGCCTCGGCTGCAGAGATTAATATGAGCAGTTGCCTCTGAAACATTTTAATCTCACTTTTGGTGGTAATGAAAAATGGGTAATCAAACCCTGTAAATCATCACCAGGAGACAGTAAACACTGCTCAGAAGTGTTCAACACCAGGCGTGGATTCCACCTCGACCTTAAATCATCACTGACTGCACCAGGACCCCGGCAAACTTATTGCTTGGTAAGCTAGCATCTTGGAAAGGTGCCCCATGAATGATACTGAGGGGTGACTTATGCTCCCATCTGGCCAAGCTTCATTTGAGCCTCGTTTCAGTATTGCATTGGATTTTGGCTGTGGCTGGGAGGGTGGCCCCTCACCACGCCTGGGACAGGAGGGCCACGGCCAGCTTGTGTGGGCCCAGTTGCAGGTCTTGCTGCACAGGCTGTTGGTGTGGAGCAAAAAAAGGTTTGCAGTCTTTGCAGACACAAATGGAAACTTGTATTGATCAAGCACCTCTGTTGTCTTTAATGACTCTTTCTACAAATGTGCCAGGATTTGAACTGAAGTGCATATGCTTTGTAATAACCCTCAAAACTATCTGGCAGTGGAAGTTTGTCCGTGAAAACTGGTTTGGTTCCCTGAAAGACTAATTTGTCTGCCTCATTTTTACTCAGCAGTTATGAGACTTTATAACAACATCAGGAAAAATTAATGCAAAAGAATGTTTTTCATTCCTAAAAATGACCTCTCCCTTTTTTTTGCCCAGCAGTCAGGCACTTGTCAGTTGATGCCAGTAACTGAAATTCCTGAAATGCATTTGCTGCTGACCTGTAAAAACCCCTGAGGCAGATGCTTGTAGCACAGGCATCATGTTTAGGCACCTTGTACAGCTAAACTTTGTTAAACTGCATAAAAGTTCTGTCTTGGTAAATGAAACAACCCAAAATCTCTGAAACTGCTGCCAGCGTGTGAATGTCAATGTTTTTGAGATAACAGAAAGTTGGAACAATAGAGGAAGAGACCGTATGTTACTATTTAAATACAGCTTCATTAAAGACGGCTTCATCAAGCCCTGCATTTTTAACGAAAGCAGGGGGATGCTGCCGAGGGTGTCACCTGGACCCCACCAGCCAGGGTATGGCCAGGGCTGCCTGGAGCAGGCACCATCTGTGCAGGAGAGGCTGTGGGCACACAGGAGCTTGAAGGGGTTGGTCCAGGAGACTGCTGGAGGATGCGCCTGAGGATTGAAAACATAGGGTCATGTCAAAACACACCAGAAACAGAGCAAAGACTTGTGCTGAATTCCGTGGGCTTTGGATGCAGAGGTGGTTTGCTGGGTTTTCTTTTTTTGTCATCTTCATATTTGAATAAAATTGCAAGCTGAAAGGAAATGTGAAAACCTTAGCATGGCTGTATTAGCCCAGGTTTTTCCTCGGTCTTGCTGATCCTGTGCAGCTCCTCAGAATTAAGAGGCAATGAGGGACTCGCGTGGCTGAAGTCATGCAGGTCCAGACCTGAGGTTAGTGGAGGCAGCAACATTGCTAGGAGAACCAAAAATAGGTCTTGACTGCATGTGCTTCTAGGTGATGAAGTTAGTCTATATATCCTAGGCCTTCATATAATTTTCCAATATTCAATCGCATTTAAAAATCATTGAAAGAGCTGTTACTCATCCAGTAGGATGAAGTACTGTTTTGCTTTTACTTTTTATTCTTTTTTTGTGTATTGATGCTGTTTATTTGGGTGTAATTGTTATTTTGGTGTTTTGCAAATTTTAGATGGGCATATGCTAATTTTTACTGGATGAGTATATCACCAGGAGTATATCAGAGGGATGAACATTAGGTAAATATAGAATAATAAATATAGAATTATTAGTAGTGTTGTTACCACTGTCTTCAACGTTTTTTATAATGCTAAATATGCAGCAGTTTAAGGATATGGACAACTGATTATCTGGCTGCAGATGACAACAGATTTCAAAACACATTTTATTTGTTAGGACACATCTGCATTAAATGGAAACAGTTTAGATAAATATCCTGCCAAATATTTCAAGTGGGTTACATGCTGACTTTTTTAATATCTATTGTATGTAAATTGCATGTTTATATTTTTGTAATTGCACTTCTAACAAAATGTAACAAAACATTTCTCAGAAAAATTCCACTCCTAGCCAGAAACTTATAATCTGTTGCAGGATTTTTGCAATAAATCTGAAGAAATATAAATAATGGGAGAACAAATATAGTAACGGTATAATATACTGTCCTGAGGGAAAATAATTTAGGAAACAGGCAGTATAAAGCATAGCATAATTGCATGCATGTGGTTTTATACATTCTCTATCTGTGAATAACAACAAACCCCATCATTTAAAAGATTAAAAATGAAGACTCCAGATTGATAATTTTGCTTTTGTTTTAAAATACAAGTTTTCATATTTTCTATGGTCACATACTCCAGTTGAAAGAGAATTGTGCAGATATTTGTAAAAATAAATACTGTGCACAGAGGACTTGTCTTCTGCAGGTTGGGGTACAGTGGTGAGGAGAGAATGGAAGAGCTCTTCAGTTTGCAGTTGTGATGCCAGGTGGAAAGGCTGAAACATAGAAGAGATTTTTCACAGTGAGAACAATCAATCACTGGAACAACCTCCCCAGGGGGGTGGTAGAGTCCCCATCACTGGAGGTTTTTAAGATGTGATTGGTTAGGGTGCTAGATGATTTCATCTAGGCTCTTTCCCATGAAAGGTTGGACCAGATGATCTTTTGAGGTCCCTTCCAACCTTGGCTGTTCTGTGGTTCCGTGATCGTAACATTGCCTGAAATGTATATATCAGCATCTTTCAACAGTCCTTCTTCCTGCTCAGAAAGAAGTCTTGCCACTTATTGAGAAAGTGAGAGGGTTTTTCTACACCTATATGCAACTGGCACACTATGCCATTGGAAGGTGATTTGGAAATAGTGATATCTGAGCCATAATCAAGGTGGTGGTTACTTTTCTAAGCCATGTTTGTGCTCCAGCTGCACTCTACTTGAATGATCCTGACACTGCCTGCTCTTGTGGCTCATCCTCTGTAAAGCAGTGGAGCCTTTAAAGCCTGACATAGTCTCCAAACCCACATAACAAACAGAAAAAAACCCATATCCTTAAATAACCTATTTTAGCAGTCCCAGGGAGGGTTATGAATCTGCTTGTGCCAGGTGAGCAGCTGGGACATCAGTTTAATAGCAGCTTGCAGAGTTTTAGCTTTAGCCTGTTGGTAGAGGCATCTGTGTATGGCTATGTAGAACTGTGAGCTGGAGGAAGAAACCCCATTGCTATCAATAACTTTGATACCATTATGCTGACATCCAAATACTGAGAGGTATTGCTTGCTGAGGGTACCACATTGATACAGATACTGAAATCAAAGACTGCATAGATATATTATTTTTACTTAAAGACTGTTTTAAATTGAGGTGTACCAAAGATGAAATAATCTGGTTTAAGGATCTGGGAATCACAGCTGACGGGCTGATCGGCTACTGGAGAGAGACTGGGAAGGGGGCATGGGAGGGGGAAGCTGCAAGACGTGAGGTCTTGTGAAACCTTTTCTGGTAAAATCATTCCTCGAAGTGTTTGAAATGGAGATGGCAAGTCATGTTCCCAGAAATGAGTGATAAAAGCATTAGGTGAGAAAACATGTGGAAGTTTAGTGTATCTGCGTGTGGGTTGGAGGGATTTCTTATGCCTGTACAATTTCCTTCTGTTCTTGGATTTATATTTAAAAGGGAATTTATATTCAAAAGGAAAAGGACACATCAGCTCACAGAATTTCTCTCCCATACATGGGCCCATGTCATCAATGCAGAGCAAACACTTACAATGCTTCCTTTTGAAAATTTGGCATGGCAGAGCCTGCAGAAAGAACAGTATTTCTTCGATGCCCTTTCAGCTTAGGTCTGTGCGGATGCCAGCACCTGTGCCCTATGAGAGCTGTGTTTGCTGTCGCTGCTAACCTGGGCTTCAGACTAACAGAGAGAAAGATGAAAGACTAATACCTTCATACATTTCACGGAGCCATTCATTCCTCAGAGGGTTTGCTAGCAAATGCCCCTGCCCCTTGGTGTTCTGGCAGGTTTTGATACACCGTTAAATAGTGAATATGCATTTTCATGTGGGGTTTTTTTTTTTTCTTTTCTAGTGGCCACAGCACGTACAAACTCAATATACTTCAAAAAAAGTCCTTCAAAACTGCTCCTATGGTTGAATATCATGCATATTCAGGGAGCTGTTTCATTTTGGTTAGCTAAGGCAATTTACATGCTTAATTATCACTAGTAGGCTTTTCAGATGAGCCCTGTGAAGGAGCTGAATATAAGGAAAAAAAGGGAAAAAAAAAAGAGGAGAAAGGTTAAAGAGACATGTTTCTCTCCAGCAGATAACCATGGAACACCTCTGGATACACTTAGTGACCAGAGCTGCCTTTCCTCAGGCAGCAAAAGTTATTCTGGGCAAATGAAATCAAAAGCCAGCACTTAGGAGTAAATAGTCCTAAAGTAACACTCTGGAGCAGCAGTTTCATGGAGAGACAGAGATCAAGTCACTAACACAGCTGGCTTGTTTTTTTCTGAAATAGCCTTTTTTCCTATGGGTATTGACATGGGTGTCGGTGATGCTGACCGCTAGAGCCAAATCCAGCAAAGATACACTGGCATCACTGGTCCCATATTGCCATTTATTTCTGCTGCTGACCGATTCTGTTCATATCCTGAAGGGTTCAATGTGGGCATCCTTAAGGGGCCATGTAGATTGGACTTCAAAGGTGTATCTTCTACCCGAAGTGTCTCTTAAGGCTCTTTGAGCTTCTGTTGTGGCATTGCTGGATTCATCTGGATCACTCAGCACTGAATCTATAATCCCCGGATTTGAGTATGGTGCTACTTTCACTGACACCAGAGATATTAATTAAAAATAATGGATTTTAAAGGCTAATTGGATTCCGTGGGACCCTTTTGCTTTTGCTATGGAGAAAGTGCCTCCAGCGTGGGAAGACCCCAGTGTGCAGAGCCTTCCCAGCAGCCCTAGGCATCCTGGGGTAGGAAGGCAGACATCATTCTGCTGGTGCCCCTTGGCCATCCACAGTGCCAGGGAGTGAGGAGGGTTTGGCACACTTGACTGTCCCAGCAGGCAACGTTTATGAAAAAAACAAAGGAGTCATTCTTGAAACACGAGGGCTTTGGCTTGTCGTGAGCAGGGTAATGATGGGCTATCACATATAGCAGGCGCCTGTCATTTTTCCAGCTTGGTTCGTTTCTCTGAGTCCATTGTAATCATGGGGAGGGAAGTAATTGGCAAGGACTAAAAGGATGAAGGTGTTACAGATATTTAATTTCCTGGAGAACAATTTTCCACAAACTGTGTAAATCCCTTTTTTTTTTGGGGGGGGGAGCCAAAATTTTCCAGTGAACTCTGACTGACATAACGATTGCCTGTCTTCCTTTCCAAGAGCATTAACAACCAGTGGATCTATAGCTTCCTACAGTAAATTATATTATGAAGGGGAACCTTTCCTGGAAAACAGAAACAAACACAAAACAACTCAGAGATGTACACAGCAGGAGTCTGCCGTTTTTGAGCAATCCCATCGTTCCTAGCAGTAGCTGGTGGCTGAGCTGCTCTATTCTGTTCTAACATGTATAGATATATCTCATACCTCTGTGTGTGTGTCTCTGTGCATATTTAAATTGTGGTGACTGGCGATCGTGACCCTGTGTTGGAGGCCAAATTTGGAGCCAGAGGATACATTCAGTCCCACACATAGGGTCCTTTCCCAAGTGGTGGTGGGGTTCCCTGCAGATGCCAGGACTTGCCAGGGATGTGGTTCAGTCTCTTGACTAAGTGGACTCCATGTTATTAATATTTTAAATGAGTCTTACACAATAAAGTAGCAGTTTATTAAAACCTGTTTTCAGCCCAGGTGGTTTAAATAATGGCAGGACACAGCCTCTGCAAACATTTCATGCTGGGATTTGTGCAGTTTTCTTCCCAGGTTATCTGGTGCTTTCCTTTTAATCTTCTGCTGTCAATAACTTGAGTGCATAAACAAGCTGCAGATTAACTGTCCAGGCTGGGGTGTTTTGCTTTGTGCTAGTAATGCAAGGCTTCCTAGTGCGAGGAGCTTGGGCTCTCTGGCTGCCTTTGCTCCGGAGAGTGTTGGGGAGGTTCAGACCTTTGGGCCACTTGTAACACCAAACAGTGCCTTTTTGGAGGCTCCTCAGTCTTCAGGCATGGTATTTTAAATAATTCTTGAGTCAAAGGTTAAATTTATGTCATCATCCCAAACATGGAGTGTATAAAGATGGGTCAGTCATTCATATCATTAACCTATAAGCTTTCTTTGTTTGCTTTAAAGGACATTGATTTTGTAATTACTCCAGAGATAGCCACTGAAAATCCCAGGAATTTACAACTTAATTGAAATCCAAATATTGAAAGCTGTAGGAATGCGTCGTTAGGAGGCCCGGTGACAGGCTCTGCCATCTAGTGCCACCCACAAGAAAAAAGGAAATGTTTACAAAAACAAACCAACCCCCACATCTGAATAATTTTAAAGTCTGCTTGCTGTGACCCAGGGTCATAACTGATAAAATGCCTCAGGCACAGCAGTGTCATCGTTGTCTGATGGCATGGCTCGGCTCAGCTCAGCTCAGCTTTGCTTTGGCCTCCTTAGCTCTGCAAGGAGATCCACACATTAAAATCACAGAGTGTTTTTACTGTTTTGAGTATTTACTCTATCAGAAAGGTTGAGCCCTTGCCTGGTGATTAACTCTGTAGAGGCCCTGTTCTGTATGTCTGGTAAACAGGACCGAACGGCAGTGCCCCATCCATAGGGAGGGATGCACCCAACCAAGTCCTCAAATGCACAGTCTTGATAAATCTATGTGAGATCTCAAAACGCAGGTCTGCAGTGTCCTTGAGTTCATCCCATCCCTTTTACTGAAGCTATTTCTTTCCTATTTGATCTCCTGAAGGGCGTTGCAGTGGGAGCATGTGTCTGTGTTTCAGGTGGGTGTTTGCAACCTCCGGTCCTCCCTGGGGAGCAGCCTGACTGGCCCTCTGCGCAGCTGGGTGATGCAGGGAGCAGGACATTTCCTCCAATGGAAGCCATGGAGGCAAGGATTGACCACTACATCAAATGCCAATGAAGTGCCAAGCAGAATGGTCTCCCATCCTCCTCCTCGTCCTCTTCCTCCTCCTCCTCTTCCTCTTTCCCTGGGAGCACTGCTTGGCATTTGCACGTCGCTCAGCATTCCACCCATGATTCAGGGGCACAGGGATGCTTATAACTTGCTAGTCCTGTGAAAATGCAAATGCCTGTTTTGACTCAGAGGTTGACCAGTGCTGATCAAGTTTTGCCATCTCCGCTATTTCTTTTGTCCATCCTGTCAAAACTGTTTTCTTGGAAAACCTGTCTTTTTCCTGTCCTGCTATATTTACAGTCTTTACTAACTAAAAGTTTTAAGCTGTCAGGAGTTCCTACAGTTTTCCAGGGTTGTTGGCATCAAAGTTATCTCCATTACTGATACTTTCCAAATCTTTTGGCTTAGTTCAGGAATGAGGTAAAATCCTCTTGGAAAGTTATGGGGCATGTGAATTGTTAAGCACACGCCAAACTGCAGGAGCAGGGTCTTATATTGCCACGTTTCTCCTGTCTTTGCTTCTATAGGGTCTCATAGCCTCCATGCTGTCACTTAATATTAAATAATGTCCTACCAGTATTTAAGAAGAGCAGTAATGACTCCATATCCTCAGTCACATCTGTGTGCAGTGAAGAAAACTATAATGCTTGTATAAGTTTTGCTCCTTTGCAAAGCTTGGGATCTCTAATCTTAATTTTCTTTTTCCTGCTCCAGCTATGTTGTTATCTCCCTTAAATGTGAATAAATACAAAGAGCTTCTCAGTCTCACAGTAGAAGACAGCCAAGAGGGGGAGAAAAAGGAAGGGGAAAAAAAAATCATACAATTAAGGTATTTTAGATGGCACTGAGGAAGTGTGTTTTATAGGTCTTTCTTTGAGGATGAAGAAGGAGCTAATCAGTGTGAAGAACCGATTTGGTCTGACCAGAGCCTTTTCCTGTGGGATGGACTAACAGACTCAAAAGTGGTCTCTGGCCACACGGCAAAGCTTTCCAAAAGTTTGACTCTAGGAGGACTCTGATAACTGTTTTAAAGGACAATTTTGGCTTTGCCACAGGGGAGTTGGGTCTACATGGGCTGTAGATGCCCTGTCCCATAACCTTGTGTGGTGTGCAGGCTGGAGCAAGGGAGCGTCTGCTCAGCATCCTCCACCTGAGAGCCTCTGATGCCTTTTTGTTGAACAGAAATACTTGCTAAATACTGACACCATAGAGTTAGGAGCAAATTTAAATAAACTGGGATTTCACTCCCTGTTCATTTTCATTTCTGAAGACTTGGTGTCGGTGGGCTCCAGGAGGTCCATCCTGTGGGTGATGACACTGCACGAGCAGAGATGCAGAAAGGCCAAGGTGATGAGGGAGGACACCTGGCTGCGGCTTCTGGCAGCATCAGGCCTGGTCAGGGTCTTTTGAAGAGCCGATGGTGTAAAATAGGGAGAGCTCAGGTGGTTGCTTTGATGTGGGCACCCAGTTGGATTAATTGTCCGGCGACCTACTTGTGCTGCAGAGCCTGCAGGAAGGAGGCATTAGCACATGGAAATGGGGCAACTACAGGAATACATTTGTCTTGCCAGTGTCTTAATCAGGGTTTAGGAAGGCTGGCAGAGCTGGAAGCTGGTACTCCTGGAGATTTCTTTGCTGGCATTGCAGTAGCTGCTCTCTAACGGGAAACCTCTGTTTGTGTTGGCATCTGAACAGGCACCGATGTTTTGTGTAGTTTTAAGACATGATGCTGCCATGTGCAATTTCTCCTGCTGCAGTGCTCTATTTTATGTAGCACTGTTTGTCAGCATGCCTAGCATTGGAAAGTAACAAAAAGAACTTACTCAGATGCATTGAAATTACATAGAAAAATCAGTTGAAAATAGAAAATTTTTCTCCTTCAATTATTAAGGTCTAACACATGTTCACTTGTTACTGTTTAAACAGCAGCTATTAACCTTTCTGTCCCTAACACTTATTCCTTCCCTACCTTTTTCTGCTTGTGAATTTTGCAGCCCAGATGATTATTCGATGACTGATTTTAATACATGATTCCTTTTTCGTCTTGGAGGTGAGGCAAGGAGCGTCAATGTTGATGCCCCTAGTTGTATGAATGAGGTTGTAGATAATTAAGCACTTGCCAGGGTCTGGGCAGTTTGTTGATGTGTTTTTTAATTTTGTGGTGAATGAATGATGTTCTTTGAAGAGAGCTGTCATTGGGGAAATCAGAGATGTACTGAAGCACACCAGTGTTGTCTGTACTGTCAAGTTCAGTGCAAGTCCAGCAGTATTATGGCGAAGCTTACAGGCAAAGCTTATTATGCATGTCAGATGCACTGACAAATGCTCTGTGCATCCCTGTGTTAAACTTGTGAAAATTTGTGTCAGCTGTTGAGATTTCAGGTTGTTTTCGCAATAGCTTACCATGTTGTGAGGCATAGATGCTTTGTGCACCATCTATAATGTAAAAGACAGTCATCCGTAACACAAAGTCAGAGTGAAAAACATAAGACTGCCACGGTGTGTGGAACTAACCCATGGCATTTTGTAAGACAATGGTGGGATTTGATTTGCTTAAGGAATTAACTCTGTGCAGTGTATGACTAAATTTCCCGTGTTGCTCTGAAAGCCTCATGCATCCATCCCTTGCAGCATTGCTTCTGAAGCGTTGGAAGTGTGATGCTGAAGCAACCCAGAGCTGTATTAGAGAAAGGAGATGCAGAGAAAGTGAACCCTGTTATCTTGCAAATAGAAAGGGATGGATTCGAGTCATGGTCCCCTGCGAGGATGGAGGAGAAACCCTCCTATGGACCTGGGGAGATTCAGTGGTGGTTTTGGTGGGACCGGGCTCTCAACGGTCCTTGCATTTGCTGCCATGCCACAGTTCGTGCTTCCCCAAAGTTATGAGGGGTTGCAAAGACAAGTCCTCACAAACGTTACTCATCTCTGCTTAGCACCCATTGCTGTTAGTGAAAAAATTTGCTGGTGCTCTCCAAAAGCATGGACAGGAATGATTTGAATTTCTAGTAGCTGACTCAGGGTGCAATCTCATCCCAATCGACATTTTGTCTTATTTTGATTAAGCAACACAGCTTTTTCTTCAGAGCAATTTCCATGAGATGAGATACAGGCTGCTCATTACAAACAGAAAGATGCTCAAGCACAGTAACCTACTCAGAGAGGACAATGCTGTTTAAAGCCCCGAGTTAATGAGAAGTCCACAGCACACATTTGATAAGCTTTGTCATCCTTTTGTCTGCAGATCATAGACCCTGCATTTTAATTTACTATACATAATGCTTTCTTAATGAGTTCCAGCGGATAGCCATTGAAACATGGCACTGCAGCTGCCAGCATGATTATGAAGAAGAGGCAGTTATTTGATTTACGTGATATTCTGTTATGGTAACTAATACTTGCAGACAGGATACAATAGAGGAACTAAAACCGCTCCATTTAGGTTTTGGTATCTCAGGACTAAGGTGCTAAATCAATTTATTTTGCATGTACGTGGGCACACTGCTAATTGAAAACTAATGGAATTATATTTGAGTCTTGAAAGTCTTGAGAGACTCCTGTTTGCTTTGCACCACAAAGTTCAAGCAAACCCAGTAACACTACCTGGATTTTTAAAGTGCAGATGAGCTTCTTAATGTCGTACACAGAAGCATCTTATAGAAGAGGTCCCTCATCTCTTCCACAGTTTCAAAAGAGAAATTAAAATAACCAAAACTTGGAAACAAAATTGTAATGCTATGGCAGAAGTGATGCGTTGCTGATGGTAAGTTTTGTTTTGTAGGGATTGTTTTCTTGGCCTCCTTTCCTTTTCTTCAGCTGGGTCCTGCAGGCAAGCCTTTATCTGGAGCTCTGTGTGTGTGCCCACTGCTCCCCTTTCCTATACATCCTTGCATAGCACCACACTGGTGTCTTCTCACACAGGGGTACTATTTAAACGGTTTATAGGGTTTTTCTATTGTTCTTCCTGTTATTTTTTCCTTTGTATAGGGATAGGAGCCAGGACGCCTTTGTGTGCTAGGCAATAAACAGCGTGAATTACTGTGCTGATAATTTAAACTGGGTTTGTATGTGGCGAGGGAACACGCATGTTTATGGTGGGATGATACTGTGGGACCGAAGTCTAGGAACAGACTTACATTCTGGTGCCTAATACAAGACAGAAGCTGCTGGAAAAAATAAATGTGTGAATCGGGGATGAGTTAAGTTTTGAATGATGGCAACTTCTGGTGTTTTCTAAGTTAGACCACTTGACTTTGCAGTCTTGTCATTCTTAGTGTTTATATTGTTGTTGTTATTATTAATATTTATTCTTCTATGTGTTTGGAAAGCAGGGCTAGCAGGGAGTAAGACCTGCCTGTGGGTTTTGCAGATAGTTGTAGGCACTCTGAAGTGGTGAGACTTGAGATTTCTGGATTCCAGTCCCAGGTGTGGGGAAAGGGGTTGTCAGAAGCCTTCACCCTTCATTGTCCCAATCTCATTTGTCTGTCCTAGTCCATCTCTGTCTTACCAATCCAGTGCTCCCAAGTTGTCCCTTTCCTGATCAAGCACTGGAACAGGCTGCCCAGCAAAGTGGTTGAGTCACCATCCCTGCAGGTATTTAAAAGATACGTAGTAGATGTGGTGCTTAGGGACATGGTTCAGTGGTGGACATGGTAGTGTTAGGTTTATGGTTGGACTCAACCACAAATCTTAAAGGTCTTTTCCAACCTAAACAATTCTATGATTTTATGATCAAACACCACTTAATATACCATATAAAAATACCACTGACCCCCTGCACAGTGACCGGCATGGCCGCAGCTGGAGCAGCAGTTACAGGGACATCTCATCCTGGATCTGCAGCTCAGACACCAAGAGCATCCTGACTTGTCAAATACAAATGCATCTCTACTCATCCCATGAAAATTGAGATTTTTCCTCACCAAATTTACAAAACAAAGTGTTCCATCCAGAAAAATAGTAGCTGGTTTTGCTTTGGCCTAAAATAAAGAGTGATGATAATTTTCTGTGATACAGATCTCCAGTACCAAAGTTTAGGTACTGAATCATTTAAGTTTGACAAAGTGCAGAGGAGCAGAGTCCCGCAGCCAAAAGTGTGTACATTAACAGTGAATGGACTTGAAGTGCACATTCCCCTTCTGTAGCGTGCGAGCAAATGCATACGTCTGTGTGTGCACCATGTGAGGCTGAGTCATCAGTATTACCCTTTTGCCAAGACACTGAGACTCTGAAAAAATAAGAAATGCATGTAAAAATACACCCGTCGCTAGATCAAAAGGATGTGGCAATGGGGGAGCTGCAGCAATGCGACAGTGATGCTCATGTGCATGGAATGCCTTTTGTGTGAAAGGAGATTAAATAGGCGGGGACTGCAGTTTGTAGAGAGGTAACATAGGGTGGAAATGCTGGAGGTGGCATTTTTGAAGTGGCAAAAAGAGAACATAGAAAGGAGTGATTTTTCATGAGTGTGTCTGCTAAAAGGTCTAGGGTCGTCAAATGGAATAACCAGGCAGCAAGTTCAGAGCAAACAAAGGGGAGCGCATTTTCCCCAGCACCACGTGTTGGGGTTGCACGGCTCTGCACCCCTGACTGCTCTGCCTGCCAGGGCCTGAAAAGCCTTTTGAGAGCTAGTACTTACCAAGAAACAGTTGTTTCTCATGGCTCAGGAATCCTCTAATTTTTGGTTGCCAGAAGCTGGTAAGGTCTGCCCAGGGAGGTTTCCCTGTACTTATGCTGTAGCCTTACATTTGGCTTTAAGCAGCAGCAAAAATGAACTCATGATTTCGTTCAGTCCAGCCCTCCTTGTGTCTGTTGTTCTGCTGAGCTTTTAAATTAGTCATTTCTAATATTTTTAGAAGTTTTTGAGGAGACATTGTTTTAATATAACTGTAATTAAAACCCAGAACTCTTTTAAACTCTCATTTGGAAGTAGGTCAGTTTGCACTTATTTGTCTTGAAGGGTTTTTTTTTTCTTTTTTCATGTCTTAGTTGTAGGCTGAGTTACCATCTGCCTTTCCTTGGCAAAGCAAAGGAGCGGAAGATAAAATTTGTAAGATATAATTGGGCTAATATTAATCATTTTATCTCATGTGAGGTGAGTCACTGGCAATTACCCATGACCATGTTTCTGAGTCCTCTTCACAGTCTTTTATGCTAGACTTGAAGCTCGGAAAACCTTTCCAGTAAAAAAATGCCAAATAAAAGACTCATGCTGACTCAGAGGGTGCTAAAATACCTTAAAACTGTGTGTGGATAGCAGGAAGTTGCTTGCAGTGCAGCAGTTTAGTTTTGCACACATAGGAAATCATGGGGTCAGCCCACGCAGGATGCGGGCATGGTGCTCACCCTGGGGGATTGCTGAACAGGTTGAGCTGTCTCCCCTGCTGCTCTGTTACACCAGATTATCAGTGAGACGAAGCGAAACAGTTGTGTATAGTGCATGCTGACTTCACCAGATAGGATTATTTATTATAATTTTAGTATAACAAGTGTCCATAGTCAAAGAATGTATCAGTTCATAGATGCTGTGTTTGTCGATCTATACACATAGTCAAGTTTGCTAATTTCCCTGGTTTTGCAAAGAATTTTCAATAAAAAGGTGAAAAAAAATGCACGTCTCCTGCAACATCCCAAAAGCAATTCTACTTTTGGTCCAGCTCATTGAGTTTCTTTCACTCCAGCAGCCAGAGACTAAATGAGCAGCATCATCTTCCCTCCTCCATGAAGCAAGACCAGAGGAAAATGCTGCCTCTAATGTCAACGTGGTCCCTTGGATTAATGGCTGCACCCAGCAGCTAGCAATTGCTGATACCCCCTTTTTTTATACATAAAAAATTTGTATTTGAATATAAGTCTTCAAAAGAAAAAAACAATTTGAGAAAATGCTTTTTCCTTTGCTTTTGGTTGTTCCAGGCCTCCTGCTGTAAGTTTTTTCTGACTTTAATACAAACTGTTCTTATTATAGCTTTCACTTTGAAATGGTTTCTTTGTTTTATCTGCATGTGTGCGCACGTGTGCTTTTAAAAGCTTGCAGATGGTTTTTCCTCACCTCAGCACTATAGCAAGCCTTTTTTTTTTTTTGGTTTGGTTTGGATTTTGGCTGAAAAGTAAGGCCTGCAGGAGCAGGAGACTATTGTTCAGTCCAAGGAAGGGGGGAGATGGACTTTGGAAGCAGATGGCAGCATGAAGAGGTTTCAGTAGTGGAGGGTAAGGCAACAAATGCCACAGACTATTAAGACTTTACGAAATGAAAGGCTTGTATAAATATTACATTTGCAGCTTAAAAGGAAGCAACATGCTGTAAGTATAAATTTACCTTTGTTTTTCGTCATCCTTCTCTACTGATAGTTATTGTTATAAGATGCAACATTGAGTATCTATTATTTTTTGCTCTTTTTGAAGTCATCTAAAACAGTTGACAGCAGCCCACTTTTCCTTTGCTTTCCCATGTGTTTCATAGCTGCTGGACACTGCAGCTTGCCAAGTGGGTTAGTGATTAAGAATCAAACAGGATAGTAAAGTTTTCAAGCATGAAGGCTGGTAGCACACAGTATGGTATTAGGTGTATGGAAATGTCTCAGTCTTTTTTGGCTCAAGCTGTAACAGCCATTTAAGCCCACTTATTATTTCTCTAGACCTATACTTATATTTTGACTAGTTTTATACTGTTCAGAACTGAATGTTTTAAGTTTTGGGTTGGATGATACCTTCATGAAATAATTGGTCTTTGACTGACAGCAAAAGGAAACAAGAGCAAAAAAATAATCAGTGACTTCTAACATGGTTCAGAAGATCTTGGAGAGGGTATCTCTGCCCCCACCAGTGTCAGAAGAGCTGGTAAGGAAACAGAAAAATGACTGGAGTCTTGGGAGTAATGGAGACTGCTTTTCAGTGAGAAATCTTAAAACCATAGAGTTTATTCTGCTTAGTTTATCAAAACAGATGAAGTAGTGATTGGTGAACATGGTAAAAGCCTTCACCCAGAGACAGTGCTAGGTGCTATGGGGATCTTCACTGCAGCAGAGAAAGGGGGAAAAGACATACGCAAAAGAGGGGAGGTTGCAGCCAGATAACTTGAAGTTGGATGTCAGAGCATGAGCCACCACTGGAACAGCCTACGCCACATCTCCCCATGTCTTCAGGAAAATAAGCCTTAAGGGAATACGTAAGCTGCATAGCCCAGGTTTTGGAGTTCAGTCGAGGGTCACGAGTGAAATGGTGCTGTCTGTATTATATGAGAGGTCAAATTAGGTGATCTAATGATCCTTTTTGACCTTGAAAGCTATTACTGTGTGCCATTATCCATTTCAGATATGGATAGCCCACATCTGTTACACACAGTACATGGTTGTGATACTATTTGGCTGGAGAAAAAAATGTCAAAATTAATAAGTAGAATCTGAGTTTTATGTCTTTGTACCAGATTTCTTTGGGGAAATTTCCTGTGGTCTTCTATTTTTAATATAGATACAGGCTCTGGCTTTGGTGATTTGTCTTGCTGCCAGATAAAGTTTGTTGAAAGGAGCGTAGTGATTAATGGCAAGAACATTTTAAAATTCTTTTGAGATGGGCTAGGGTTGTTATTGTCATTCTTGAGTTTTACCATGTAATGCCTGCTGTCAGAAGGTAAGCACTATGTGACTTAATCAGCACTTGGGGAGAGACCATTAGTGACGAATCCAGGTACTACAGGTGATTGTGTAGATGATGGAATAAATAGCGTTCTTCTTTCTGTACCGGTGTATTACACAAATAGCATGGTGTTGAGTTTGATTGCTAGAAGTAGAATGAGTTTTTGCAAGGTTTTGTATATTAGGAGAGCAAAACCACAGTGAAAGCAGATGGCGGAAGTAGGAACAGTATAGTCCTGATTTTCAGAAGAAGAAATGAGCTTGGCTGGACACTCTCAAGCCCTTGAAGTGACGTAGGGACTTAGCAAACCAAAGTAGACATGAACAGGCATATTGAAAGGTGATTCAACTTTGAATAAACGTTTCCTAAGAGTCATAGGGTCAAAGTAAACTTGAATTTTCTTTGTGTTCTGCAAAGAGATAATTTAAAACATATTGCAAAATTAAAGTTTTATTAAAATGCAGATAAGGATTAGAGTATGCGAAAGTAATTTAGGGCTGGGCATATTACAGGGATATTGCAATTATTCCAAAACAAACTTAATAAATGCAGTGTATCTAGAGTTAAGGTTAACCTTAAAAGAAATCAAACATGTTAAGGAATGGAAATGCACAATCAGTTCACCCAAAGACTCTTGACTCTGGGGTCGTGTAATATCTATATAATTATGGTGAGTGAATAATAGGTTTTTATTCTTTCTAAAGTCCTGGAACAGATTAAATTGTTCTTTTAAATGATGTTTTCTTCTTAAGTTGTGCCTGCAGGATGAAGATACAGTTAGAGTCGAGTCTGAGGAAGGTTGCTACCAATGCATTGTCAATTGATTTTAACTCATAAAATGACAAATGACCCTATTTGCGAGTACTCAGAAAATACTGTCTGAACTTTCTGTTGTACAGGGAAGATGTGTTACATACTGTATAGTTTAGGCTTTGCTTTTAGCGTAGGACTCAAACTAGTCTGTATCAGGGAAACTAAGTGGCACTTCTACAGTGAAAGATGTGTAAAATGTTAAAATTTGATGTGAAAAGCGACTCAAGGAAATTTTGAACCTGGGAGAAATATTACAGGCAGAATTAGCAAGGGAATGGAATGAAACTGGATATTTGCTCAAATGTGACATTGAATCTCGCAAAGGGGCTCAAAAGGGATAAGGTAGAAGGAAGAGAGGGGCCAAGAGTTGGCCAGAGAAATTCAGTTATTTGCCTCTATACTGAGTGGAAACGCAAGCAAAGCTGATGCAGAGCGGTGGCTCACACAGGAGTGAGAGGGGGCGTGGCAAGTGAAGGTGAGGAATCTCTTCTTGAATACGAATGGTTGGGTTTTTGGGGCGGGTAAGGGAGCCTGGGTACAACTCTGAGAGAAGTTAGTGAGACAGTGCTGGAAGAAGCCATGAGTCACACCTCCTCAACTGCAATCGAGGGAATATCCTTCTGTAAGGAGAGTTTCTCATATTACTGAGCTCATGCAAATCCATGCCCCTGGTGGACTCTGAGTTCTGTGAGCTGTGGTAGTGGCCAAGATGACCAGGACATTGGTGAATCTGCTGTGGAAAATGCAGATCCAATGATAATTCCAGAGCCCAACATGTGCCAGGGCATACGGAAAATGAATGACTTACCGGTGGGACTGTCACTGTTTCACTGGAGCTGTCGCTGGAAATAAAGCAACTTTCCTTGGGATACAGGGGGATTTTGGCTTAGTGTAAGGTTGCTTTAGTGGATTTAGAGGCAGCAAGGCACTTCACAATCCTCCTGTAAGAGCAGCAACAGCACAAGATGCCGGGTCCACCATATGTTCATGCTTAATAGCAGTTTATAAGTCTGTGAATTTTGCCTACGGGATGTCTAAAGACTCTGGGGTCATGTAAATTGAAACAATGCAAAGTTTATTGTGCATTTAACTTAATTTAAATACCTAGAAACAAGCACAGGGGGATTCTTACTAGTTGCAGTTATTGGTTTTAATAAATACTGTTGTAATTGAATGTGATTTAATAAAAACAGTTTATTTCCAGCCTTTTGGAGTGGGAGTGCGACTCCCTGAGGGGAAGACAACAGAAGGGGGTTAATCAGAATAACTTTTATTTTAACTCAATCAGTATTACTGAGCCACTCTGAGAAGCAGGTGGGTATTTGGTTTCATTCACGCTGACTACTAACTGAGTGTTTAATCTTGGTGGTGGTGAAAAGGTCTGCACTGAAGTTGCTGCTTCACTCTGCAAGTGCCCTGTGAAATGGCCCTTGGGAGGAGGGAGGAGGCTACTTCACTTGTTGACCAATATCATGGTCTTTTTCATAGCAATTAACTGAGGAGAGTGGTGACTCTCCCAGTTGACTACTGGCTTTCAGAGCTCAGGAGAAGCTGCCTGCAGGGCTGCATGTCAATGGCTTTGCCCATCAATCGCCCTCTTTCTGTTTTATTCAGTTCAGTGTAGTCTTTAATCTGCTGGGATCTAATGTGATCTCATCTAACATCATCTATTTGTGTTCAAAAATCCCTGTTGAAGTTAGTGGCAAGGTTAGTATTAGTATCAATAAACCTAGGATTTCATGCGGTATGGATATCTGCACACCTAAACACCTGCAGAGCCACCATTTCTGTGCAAATCACAGTCACAGTAATCCTACAGCATTTAAATACTTGCAAAAATTAATGTAGTTAAAAATTCTCTTCCTGTTTATGGATTCCCAGGCAGATTATAAACCTGGAGATATGCATGCGATTCCCATGTGTTGTTTTAATAGCAAATTCCCTAAAGCCATCATCAGATTCAGCAAATCTGTATTGCATTACTTTTACCCAGCTTGGTTTATTGAAAACACCTGGGTGAAGCTAACAGTTATCTGGCACTGATTTGATATTCAGCATCTAAAAAATATCCACTTATTTATGTCATATTTAGGGATCAGAATAAATGCATTCAGCATAGTATCACTGCTGAGGAAATCAGTTTCTAAGGCATGACTCACAGGTCACTAATAAATTTTTACTCTTAGAGATGCCACCAGATCAGTAAAAGGGGTCTGTGACACAGTATTTGAGATATTATTCTGCTTTAGATTTTAAGCTGGAATCTTTATTTTGCTTAAAATAGAGTAGGTGCAAAACATGGGGTTTATGTTCCATATTATCACACAGATCTTATATGCCTGTTACAGAATCACAGCAAGAAATGGGATACCTAAATTTGGGGTGAGATCAGGAGAGATCTTTTAGTTCTGTGCCCCTCATAATATTATTACCTTTTGCTCAGCTTTGGAAAGTAGTGTGTACGGTTTGTAAAGTGTAACAGTAATTTCTTCTTTGATGAGGGCTCCAATTACAGTGATTTTATCTTATGATGTTTGATTGTGTAATCTTTAGAAAACCATTTAGACATGCTGAAGCATTAGCACCAGGTGTATGGTACCATGAAATCTGTTATAAAACAGCTGTTAGCGGCACTGTTGCTCAGTATCTCTAAATAATTGAAAGACACAGTTAAGAAAATACTTGTTATTTATGCAGTATTACCTTGTGAGTGCTGTGTGTGGTATCACAGCAGGAGTTGTGTAACCATCTTGCTGAAACTTCAGTGAGAAATGTAATACTCTCATAGGTAGGAAACTTTGGTATTTTGTAATTGTAATAAAGTAATTCACTGGATCCGGTGACAATATTTCTTATAGTTTGATTGTCAGTGAAATGGAGCCTGTGAAAGTGGTATTTTGGGGTCACTGAAGCCTGTGATCCTGCTGGTAGAGGTGTCAATCAATGATATAGTAGTATGATCAATGACATAATACTATATCAAAGAGAATAAGCAATAACATAATAATCAATACTAAAATCATAAATGTGATCATAATGATAGTTATGAGAACTGTGTCCAAGCTACCACACTGCCATAACCCATGAGGTCTGGGAGGTGCCCATGTGCCATTGTTCTTTGTGTGCACCAACAAAGAACAAACAACCCATCAGCCGCAAAGCTTGTTTAAAAAAACCAAAATTTTATCCAAGATCTGAAAACACCACAGAACATGAATAGGAGAATATTTGATAGTAACTTAATAAATGTTGTCCTTTGACAATGCTCTTAACCCTTAGATGGCCTGTGGATACTGTATTAACCTAGAATGAGATTCAAGATAAAAACGAAGAAACAGGCTTTATTAATGCTAAAGAGCCTCTGCAGGTTCCCCTATCTGGGCCAGCTTCTTCCTATGTTCCTCCCTCAGTGAGTCCATGTCCGTTTATATTTCATCAGATGATAGAAATTTTAGTCCTTACAACTTTCTCCCTCTCATTTTTCTCCTATCATTTATTATTTAACCCTCTAAAGCATTTTATGCCTTGCAAGGTGTCATGAAAAATAAAGTTGATTGGTATGAATATTGTATTATGAAGTTTCTACATTTGTGACCTGGTTTTTGTTGCCCTACATCACTAAGATATTAAATATTAGTTTATGTTTAGTGCCTATTTGACACAAAATTATGTACCTGTGTATGTTTAAATTCAACTATATGCCCAATGAATTTAAAACTCTCAGTGTATAACTATGTTGGTGCCTGGGCATTAGTGTGTATTGCAAGCGGGACAGACTTTTTTTTGGCAGATGATTATTTCCTGTGGCATCAGAAATTCTCCAGAATGCTGGGATTTTTGATTTAAAAAGAAAAAAAATCAGGTCATTGAAAAACTAGTTTTACAGAAACACTCCACTTGGATTCATAGCTTTCAGTGGCAGAAAGTGCTGTGTATAGCACTTGCCTTTTCTGTTTCAGTTCGTTAAAAGAATAGTAGAAATAAAGCATGAAATAACCTCAGTTTGAGTAAAGTTTGTCCATTTCTTCTGGATGTCAGTTTTTACCAGGTTTCATCCCAAACCTGATAGATTTATGGTGTTTTATTTATGGTGTTTTACTGAGGTGTGGAGACCTGATGCAGAGTCATGATTTCTGTCTTTCCACCCTGAATATGGAAATATTTCATCCCTCTGCTTTCACACCAAGGGTAAGGTGACCAGCATCAGTAAGAGAGAAGGTCCCCATGATTGACGTTAAACATGGTCAAGGCAGACTGTGCTATATGGGGACCTCTGTTATCTAAAGTGCCAGGTAGACAGAACTGTGTATGTGTAACTGAAAGCATAAAATGGATTATACTGGAAAAGAGTGGCATGTAGGAGAGAGAGTAGAAAGTAGAGATTACTTTATGTACTTGGAATGAATCTTTCATCAGAGCCCTGGAATGAAAATCCAAAGATTTAAAAGGTAGGTTGGATTGAGGCCAATAACAACAGTTTATCAGTTTTATTGGGCTTAAATTAATCTTAATGCAGACAGCGAATTTCCAATAAATTAATCTTGAAAAAAAACAACCCAGCAATATGGCTCATTTTATGTAAGATAATAGGAAGGGAAGCATTTCTCCTGCTAAGATGGCAAGTATAGAATAATCATAAAGATACCTTTATGCACAGTGCTTTGGTTCAACAGCCTAAATATTTATGGAAATCACAGGCAGTGGGACTTCTGTGCTACTTTATTTCTAGATGAACAACATCTGAGTCATCAGAAGAAGAACATTAAATAAGGAGTCTTTTTTACAAAATCAGAGTCATTAGGTGACCCCAGATTCCGTTTACGCCATTCATGGAGTGGGTCTGAGTGACCGTGGTGGGGTGATTTGCCAGAGAATGTTCTTTCTCAGAGGAAAATATCTTAAATGGAAGTAAAAAAAATACCCTGGTCCTATGATTCTTTGTGAAATCTCTTCCCACAGGACAATGTTTCATAGGTCTTTGAAAGCTGTATTTTCCCTCAGGAGAATTCCCAACCATGCAGCATACGCACAAGGATTTGGAGATGGCAGTAGACATTGCGTTGAATGTCTTAGTTCGTCCCTGTCTTCTCTAGCAGTGATGAATGGGAGAAGCAGTTGAAAAAAGAAATTTAAAAAAAAAATCTTTCTGATAGTTTTCCCCAAAACTTCTTTTTGTTGTCCTCAGAAAGGTCTGTTTTAACCAGGCTGTTTTTACTTGTTGTGAGCAGTCCCAGGTTTTCACAACAGTGATGTTGAAAGTGTTGCTCTTGGTATTTGCAATACCTGCAGTTGAACTGAAGGGGGTAGTTTGTGGCTCAGAGTAATGTAATCAGGTTGTTTGCAAAGCTAGTCAGAAATTGCAAACTGGGGACACCCAGCTCAAGCTTGAAGTTTTTTATAGAGGTAACGTATTTCATGGAGGTCAGGGAAGTCTTCTCTTCTACTGTATCTCAAGCTTCCTTTCTGCATCCTTGTTGGGAGACCATAAGCTTTGAGAAACATTGCTGGAAGCACTCACCTCTTATTTTTTTTCCCAGTCTGGAGATGGCTTCATCTAGAAACCTTCTTTCTTTTGTACAGGTTCTCCTTATCTTATTAATATTTCAGGAGAATCTGTGCAAAAGAAAGGGGCTTTTTAGCTGAAAAGCACTCCTTGCTCTTCTGAACTGCTCACTGTCACCCTGTTGTCTGAACTGTAATTGTTCAGCATCATGGTTGCTTAGGGAGCAGATTGCAAGCTCAGCATCCTCAGAGTTACAGATCTATCCTTTTGTTTCCATGCCCCAGTAGCTCAAGGATATCAACTTTTCTGACGTGGCTGATTTTTGGCTACAGCAGAGACCAAGATTTCAAAGCCACTTTGTCCACAAGATCTCTAGGATTGCAGAGCACATCATTTTGAGGTCATCTTATTTTTGCTAAAACATCCATGTGATAGGGTGTGTGTGTGTGTTCATGTATCTGTGTCTCTAGGGACTGTCTATTAAGGGAAAAAGTGTGGAAGAGCCAAAAAGGGGGACTGAATATCTGGCATGGTTTCTCTTGAGATTTCCTCCTCTTCTATTAACCTTTCCACCACAACCACTTTTGTATTTCTGGTCTTAATTAGAATTTCGAGTGGAGCTATGGAAGGAGCATATCTATCCCCCAGTTGATTCCTCCATCTGATTTGGCATCCAGAAATACATTTCTTAGGAATTAATTATAATTGCTTTTGATGGAAAGCCAACTTTTTTCATGTGTTAACTGTTAATTCTTAGCTCGTTTAACATGTGATTAAGTCACGATGATAAGCTTGAATGCAGGCTTTCTATATGTTTGTGATTTCAATGGTTGTGTTTTGTATTTCAGACTTGGAGTGGCTAGGTAGCTATGGCATGCTAGTGGTCAGCAGAGAGACACATGCTTTGGAGGGGCAAGAAGACAAGACAGTACCTAGAGAGGCTTTTAGAGTTGGAGCAGCTGAGGGGTTGATTAACAAAAGGTTAATGCTACTATTTTTTGGACTGCGTGGCTAGTTTTTAGTTCACTCTGGTCTATGCCTCTCCCCAGATGTATTCCGGTTAGAGAAGTACATTGCTGTGTTTTTTTCTTGTTTCTCTTCAATAAAGTGTCACTTCTCAGCAGCTACGTGAGGCTGAGGTAGGGACATGAGCACCCTGTCTCTCATGGGGTTTCTCTGTCCTAGGGACGATGTGTAACAACCAGCTCCTGGGTCGGAGAAAGAGGCTGTAGCCTCTGCTTCAGGAACACATCACGAAACGCTCCCAGAGCTGTGGATTTTTGGGGTTTTTTTCTGCTTTTTTCTACATATCTTTTTGGTGTGCCTGTTATTCCAGTTTCCAAGGGTAACTCCTCATGCTGGTAACCATGTTTTTAATCCTTGTCCTTCTCATGACAGCCAAATATGTCATACAGGTTCTTCAAGACAGATTAAGACATCTTTTAGACACTTTATAACTATGCTGCTGGAATTATTTGTGACTGTCAGGAAAAAGCCTTTACTGGGTGATTTTATTCTGAGAACTGACTTTGTAAAAAGAGACTAGTAGCTGTCCAAGCACATTTCTTTGTCAAATTCACTGAGCTTACAAGTGGGGAAGTGCTTTTCCTCCTGCCAGCTTTAAAACTCATCCCAGTGCCAATCAATACGTGGATTGTTTTCAGTTGAGACACAGTTTGACAAAGTCGTGATGGTTGTGAGTAAAGATGGCAAAGGCTTTTCTTTAGCTCAGTGAGTGGAGCTGTGTATAGGCTATACCTCTGAGAAGGTAGGACCTCCTGCCCCCAGCCTCATCATAAATGGGCAGAAAGTAGGTAGAAGATATCCTGTTAATGTCAAACACTCATTTGTGCTATTAATTTAGGCAGTGGGATTTTTAGAGACACCTTGCAGTGCAACATGAAATGTGGGAGTCCCAGAGATGCTGTGTGGATAAGTGCTTTGTGCAAGTATAAATTGCAGGTTATTAGGAGGAGATGCTGCTGGGAGGCAGGCAGTGAAAGCGAGACGCTGCACACCTCTGGAGCGACTCTGACAGGCAATCATTTGCAGAAGGCTCCAGTGCAACCATACAGCTACAATTCAGCTGGTGCTTGGAGATGGACAGTCAACAAATGTTGAGGAATCATCACTTTGAGTCCATCTTTTGGGTCCAACGTGATTTCTTTTAAGCGAGGTGTAAAGCTATCCTGTTTATCTCCCAGACACTACACAGCCAAAGGAAGAGTCAGCACATAAAGAAGTGCCCTAAATGAGTAGTGAAATAAAAGAAGTTTTTAGACTTGCTTAGAAACTTTCAGAGAAGCCTTGAAGTCAAGGACACTTTTGGTTTGCATTCCGTGAGCAGCCCTGTCGAAAAGGAGTAAAAATAATGGATTTTGAATAAAATTAAGTATTAATTCTCTAAACTTCATTCTCTCACTGGGAAATGCTCTCTACAATGCCTGGGATCACCCTCAGCTTTAGCCCTGACCTGATAGCTCCTGAACTCAAGCTAGGGGTAGAGATACAGAGGAGAGATTTTTTGCCTCATGTTGCTGTGGTTTTGTGCCTAGGTTTTACTTAAATAGGATGAGCTGATTTTTCTTTATCAACTTTCAACGTTTCCTGGCAAGAAGTGTGCTCTCTGTTGAAGACACTTGGCCTGGGATGGATTGGTGTGTTGTGGAGTGCTACCAGCCAGAATGGGTGGTGAATTGCCAGGAGTTTGGTGTGCGCTTTCGGTCAAGCTGAAAAGGTGAGTTAAGAGCTGGTAATGTTAGATAATGTCTGAAAATAGCCATATTCCATGAGACCAAACTCAGATATTTTACCATGGCCAGTAGCACATGCACAGGGAGGAATCCATGTGTAGGGCAGAGGTATCCTTGAGTCTATACTAGCTGCAAATGGTGGGACAAGCACCACGTCACAGGAGGAAAGGTTACGATTTTGAGAATATTTTTGTGCTTTTACACTATTGTTTGAGAGCTGGTTAGGAAGCCATAAAAAATTGCTGAAACCTGGATGTGGCTAATTGCCAAATCCCATTAAACAGAGGTGGATTGATTTTCATGATTGGCAACCTGAACTAACTCAGTGTTTGCATAACTTTGAAAACATCCCTTTTTTTTCCGACTTTAGGCATTTGTTGTTCTGTATCTGTGTGCAGCGGGTTAGCAGAGGAAGAGCTGTGCAGGGCAGCACCTGCTTCGTTCTGCCCATGATGGAGATGGCATCCCTGTTCCACCCACAGGGCCCCTCAAAGCTGGGCTTCAGGGAGTGATTATCGAGTCTCCTGGCAATTGCCGTATCTCCTGTGCACACTCTGTTAGGCATCCTCATTTGCACGTGTGCTACTGGTTTATTTACTGTGGCATAATTGCTTGCTGTGTTTGTACTGTTTTTCAAAGCACAGGTAAATGATCCCGTTCCACTCAATCTGCTACAGTAAATACCTATTCCAGTGTATTGTCTCTCACCTTGAATGTCCTTTATCACTGAAGCAATTTGATTCCTCGCTCTGCTTTTGATAATCTTTCTATTACCTCTTTACCCACTTCAGCACACTGAGCATTCCCCTTGTGGGAAGCCTCTCCCTTTTGTGCTTCTCTGTGCTCTATCCACTGCCAAAGTAAGCCCCTGTCTTCTCTCATGGAGAAAAACCTTCTCTTCACCTCCTTGCCACTTCTGCCTTTTTTTTTTTTTCAGTTTTGCTCCTTAAAAAAAAAGATTTAAGTGGTCACGATAGTTGTATTTATTTCTGTCTGTTGTCCCCATTCCTCTCCACCCATTCAAGAAAGACGTTATGAATAAAACCCACTTGTAAAATCATATTTTGTTACACTGCGGAGAGCGCTGATGGTTCCTTTCTATTCTTATTTTTAGCCATCCCCCATCCTGCCTCGCCTGGCTGAGCAGCCTTTGGTCCCACAGCTCTCTTATCCTATCTAACCTGGGAAATCTCTGTCTTTTTTTCACCTCCCCGAGCATGTGTCTCTTTTCAAACTGATTCCTGCTCTGGTCCTTCATCACTCTTATCCTGCATTAAGGAATTTCATTTGTAATCACACCTCCAGCATGTCCCTTCAAGTCCCTCGAACAGGTTCTCTGGGTGATTTTCTTAATTTCTTCCATCTCCTTGTCACTGAAGGTACTAGTCAGGTCACTAGTAACTCTTCATCACATCATCTCAAATATCATCTTCCCAATTGTCATGGTTTTAGCCCAGCTGGTAACAAAGCACCACGCAGCCGCTCGCTCACTCCCCACCCCCTCCCCTGGCCACATTGGGATGAGGAGAAAATCCAAAGGCAGGCTCGTGGGTCGAGAAAAGGACTGGAAGGGATCACTCCCCACTTATGGTCACGGGCAAAAGACAGGCTCCACTTGGGGAAGAAACAAAACCAATTTAATTGACTACTAATCAAATCAAAACAAGGATATTAGGAAGTAAACCCCAACCTCAGAACACCTTCCCCCCACCCCTGCCTCCTTCCCGGCTCAACTCCTCTCCCGGTTCTCTCTCCCTCCTCCCCCTGGCGGCACAGGGGAACAGGGGAACAGGGGATGGTCGTTAGGTCAGCTCACCACATTGTCTCCTTCCTCCTCAGCGGGAGGACTCCTCACTCGTCCCCTGCTCCACTGTGGGGTCCCTCCCACGGGAGACAGTCCTTCACCAACTTCTCCAACGTGGTTCCTTTCCACAGGCTGCAGTTCCTCACAAAATTCCCTGGCGTGGGATCTCTCCGTGGGCCGATATTCAGTCACACACTGCTCCAGCATGGGCTCTCCCATGGAGTTACGGCCATCTTCGGGAGCCTCCGCTCCCCCACTCCCCTCCCTGGGCTGCAGGGGGACAGCCTGTCGTCTCACCACGGGCTGCAGGGCCATCAGCCTCCTCAGGCGCCCCCTCCTCTCCCTCCTCCTTCACTGGCCTCAGTATCTGCAAAGGTGTTCCTCTCACTTTCCAACCCCCCCACACTGCTGGTTCCCCTTCTTAAATCTGTTCTCCCAGAGGCACTCTCACCGTCACTGATGGGGTCGGCCTGAGCTAGAGGTGTGTCCGACTTGGAGCCAGGGAAGCTTCCAGCAGCTTCTTACAGGAGCCACCTCTGCAGCCCCCTCCCCCACTACCAAAGAAAGCCACGCCACACAAACCCATAACACCAATATACCCAACATGTTCAACTCTTCCCATTTGGACTTTGGAGTATTGTGTTCTCCTGGTTTACAGCTTATTTTTCCAGCTCCCTTAATCATTCCCTACTGCCTAATCCCCATCTTGATACTTCTTGGCATTTTAAATTTTCACCTTTTCTAAAACCCTTTTAAGAAGTTTTTCGTACTTTTATGTGCTCTCCCTTTGGCTCTCTTAACTCCAGCTGTCACTTCTAAAATAGTGACTCCAAAGATCCTTTCAATGTGCATGTGGTCCACGTCTTGGTGCCTCACAGCCTGGCCCCAGGTATTGTTTTTCTCATTATAAGAAGTGGGCAAGGTACATAGCTATTTTTCCTAAGTGGTCCAGCAATTTGATAAGTCAAGCTCTGTGTGATTCAGCAGACACATCAGGCTGTATGTATAAAATTTTGCAGAAGGCATTCATGTGATCTTTGTTGCCCGAGGCACGATGCACATGAAAAGAAAGGGGGGAACAGAGGGAAAAGATCAGTCTAATTTACCAGTAGGCAGTTGAGCTACAGTGTGCTGTAGTGATGGTTCTGTCTGAAACATCAGTTTAATAACACAATAAAAGGCATTTTTGTTCTAGTGTCTGTTGGTGATAAGAAGATAGTTTCTCTCAAGTTAATAAATTTTAATTAAAACTACATACAGTGATGTAAAAATGGTGTTTTATTCATAATCATTGTCAGCTCTAAGTCAAGGAGAGAAATTTAGCCAGCTAAGATGGGATGGAATTTTTGAGTCTCCAAATTCATTACAGAAAAATTGAACTGAGACCTTTGGCAGAGGCTGATATGATGCAATAAGGAATTGCTGTAAAATTAAGAAAAGTCCAACTTCCATTCAGCATCCTCCAGATAGGAGATGCTTTTTATTGGCTGTTTCCTTTGGGAATGTGCTCATTACAGTAAACATCAAAATAGGAATCCTTCATCTGGAGGCACTGCTTATGTTTGCTATCTGGCTGTTTGGGGAGTGAGATCTTTAATTAGTTCAGGATATAAAATACTACACAGAATTTCCCTCCAACTCTTCCTTTGTTGCTGGGGTCAGTAAGTGCAGCTTTGTTGTAATTGTGGTTGTAATGCTGTTGTCCTTGTCTAATCATAGCACACATTTTTCCCCTATAAAGACATATTTATGCATTCTGTAAATAGCATAAGAAATTGTATCCTGAGTTGATAATAAATATATCAAGTGTGAACAGTGATCTGATTGAGAAATATATGATAATCATGACCAGTGGAGAAGTTTTATAGCTGCCCTTACAGGAGACTTTTAAAACCAGAGGCTGACATCTGAATTTTTTCAGAGGGCATGAGAGATTTAGCATTGGTGTGAATGGTGTTATGATTTCATGCAACATTTGCTTAGAGGTTATTGCCATAGTCTTAATGGAAATTCAGGCAAATAGACTTCTCGGGACTGGTACACGTCATTCCTCTGTCAGTGTAGTAAGTGCAGATGGCAGCAAGTCAAAGTCATTGCTTCTTATAGTCAGACAGAGCTTAAACTAGAAGGGATAGGAAGATAAAATAAGAATATACCGTACCTTGTTTAACCTAGGTGCTATATAAATCTAGTTCAGATTTTAAAACGGAAGATGTTAAATGATGCTCCTGCTCTTTGAGAAATTCTGGAAAGCCTTTTCCCAGACTGCTGACACACAGATGCCTCAGAGGACCAGCCAAGGAGGATGTAGCAGGAGAGCACAGCTTTTCCCCTTGGCTGAGGTGTAGTGACCAGTGGTGTTTTGAGATGGAAATTCTCTTTCTTTGGTCTTTCATGTGAGACCTGCGATGGACAAACCTTGTTCTTCCTGCTCTTGACTTGCTCTCTTGAGCTCCTCCTTTGATTCCTTGTGACCTTCTTCAGTCGTTGAGGTTCGTGCCGCCTCACTTAACCCCATTTTCTTTCTTGGCATCATTTCAACTTTCAGATCTGCCTTTGTGTCCCTGGACTGGGAAAAACCCACAATTCTCCAAGCATATCTGTGGCTGCCAGGCGCCCCTTCTCCTTTTCTCTCCTACCCAGGCTCCTTTTTCCTGCTCTGTATTCTGGCTGCCTTCATCTTCCTGCTGCCAACTCTCTCTTTTCTTGTTGAGTTTCTGCCCTCTCTACTCCACTGAGATTGCAGTTGACTAAACCCACAAATTATCACCTCCTGGCCAAATCCCAAAGCGTCATGCCTGTCCTTGGCCTTGACATGTTTTCGTATTCACTGCAGTTGACCCCTCTATCCCCTTCAATTCACTCTTTTCTCTGTAGCTCTTGGCAGCTATGATTGCTTCGAAGAATGGCTGGTGCCTCTTATCTCCGAAGTGTGTTGTTCAGCGACTGCCTTGGCAGCTGAGTCTTCTCCATATCCCCCTCCTCCTAGCGTTTAGCAAGGCTGCAGCCTCAGTTACTTTCTTTCTTTCTTTCTGGCCCTGATCGCTTAGAGATTTCATGTGTTTTATTGCATCAGTTTCTCCTTCCGTGCTGACAGCTCAGAAATAATACCCTTTAATATAGAAACTTCTATTCCGGTTGGAATGGAAATTGGTATCTATTCCCAGATACCCCCTGCTAATTCCTTTGCAACTTGCTGCAGTCAGCTTATGTATTATCCCTTCCTGAAATTCCTATTTTCTTCTCCATCATAGGGGGGAAAAAACCCCTAAACCCAACTCTTTCTTTGACTGAGCATAGATAGGTCATTAAACGTTACTGTAGGATTTTCCTTCTACAGCACTTCCAAAATTCCTTCGTCTATCTCCAGCCATAGTGTCGGATTGACCTAGTGATCTCTGGAGTCGATGCAGAATATCTTTTGTCCTTTTGCTCAGTTTCTGACTTCCTCTTCCATACAAAATGCTGCTTGAAAATCAGTAACAGAGCAAGGAGGCAAAGTTATATTCCAGAGGGTTCGTTCAGGTTAAACACAGCCTATGCTTATATGGTCTTATATTAGGGCAAGACCAAAAAGGACACATTCAAAGCAAGATAGGCAACAAAGTTGTGTAAGAGTAATGGGAAGAGGGAAGGCAAGAATAAACAAAGTGCTAATGAGATTATATGTTGAAATGAGGAACTTGGAGAAATGCCGTTACACACATGTATGGTAGGCTCATTTGTAGGGTTAAACCATGTACATGAAATGTTGCTGGTGTAAAAAATAGTGTTAACGATTGCAGAACCGAGTCCATGAACTGTGTCCCTGCTCTGTTTTCAGAAGCTCACAGGGCTCAGAATGAGAGACCATCTGAAGTTCTGCTTCAATACTTGAGTTCGCTAAAGGTTCACCTCCATGGTGTTACTTACAGATTTCCAGCAATGCTCAGAATCTAATCATTTTACTGCTGCGGTAACAATGCATATTGTAGAGATTGTTGGATAATAATGACAGTAAAAAGTAATTCCAGCGATGTATTCAGTTTATGAATGGCTATAATGTAGTAGCTTAATATTGCTGCTCTGCTGGAAGTCATGTAAATGCCTGATTATCTATACCTATTAAAAAAACCCCAATTATTTATAGCAGAAGTAAAAATAAAGCATCTGTTTTTCACTGGGGAAAACACACCCTGCATTGTACTATTATAGGCCATGCATGTAGTGAGAATTCTGCAGTCCCCAGTCCTTTAATCATCTAAGTTAATAGCTTGTGCCGTTAGCCTGCGTGAGCTCGAGGGAGGCATCCCCTCTGTGGTGCAGTGCTGTGCAGTGAGGCATGTTTACCCACTTTTGTAAAACTTGATCCATTTTTGCCTGTTGAGCAGCTGAACACGTGTTGTAGCAAATTTGCACAGTTGATCAGTTAAAGTGAAGATGCACTGGTTAATAATGCGGGAATTTTATGCGGTTGTTACATTCAGTCAGGATGTCAGTGCCAATGTTAGTAAAATGCGTGTGTGCGTGTTTGTTTTGCCTTTTTTAGGCTTGTTTTGTCTGGCTGTTGTAAGAATTAGCAGATGTTTCATTTGATTCATGACTCTGGATGTCACCTCCTGGAACTGGTGTTTTAATTAGGTGGCACCAGATGCTTGTTTGGTAGCAAGCGAGTTGAGGCGCGCTCATGCTGGGAATGCCAATGTCGTTGCAGTGCCATTGCCGCTTCCCCTCTTGTTTTGTCCTTGGAGCGATGCTTTTTGCAGCGGACATCCACAGTCTCTCCTCATTCTCAACCTCTGCTTTACTTTTGGGTTGTGCCTTCAAGTCCCTAGCAAGGACCGTTCCATCAGACCTTACTTTCCATGCCCCAGTGCATTGCTTAAAAATTACTGACCAGTAGGAGTAATGCTGTCGTGTCTTCCCAGGATCTTCTCTGGTGGCATGCAGGTTCAGAAACCTTGACAGCACAGTTCGTCTTGGAATTACAAACTGAGATTAAGGCAAAGTCTGTGCTGCCGTTCAGTGACATGGTCACAGTGCCAGTTAACAGAGATCCTTTCAACTAACTTGTTCCCATGCCAACACCTATCCAGATGTAAGCCTTGGAGAGTCGGCTTGGGCGTGCAGGCTATGGGTGACATGGCCTTGAGATGGGATTCATTGTGGCCATCAGACATCCAGACACAGGGAGGCAGCAGGAGTAATTCCAGCGTAGTGTTCAGCTTATAAATGGCTGTAATTTAGAGTTTAATATTCTGCTCAGCTGGGAGCCATGTAGTTACCTGTTTGTCAGTGTTGCTGTGTGTGTACATGGCACCCATACATAGTAAAATACTCCTTGGTTCGTTTTTTGGAGACTCTACTGCAAAACAGGGAGAAGAGCTGGTTTGCCTGCCACCTTTCAGAAAGTAAGATAGAGCAGCCCGTATTTCTTGTTCCTGGCTGCCTCTAGACATTACTCAAAGTACTCCAACCTCCTTGGCTACCTTTTTCCACTTTGGACTGACCCCTTGGAGTGTTTGGGTAGATGCCTGCCACTCGCTCATGCAGCAGTGTGGCTGTGCTGCCACAGGGCAGCCTTTGGGCACAGGCACCCTGCTGCAGTTCATGTAGCCTTCTCCAGACCTTACTGGCGCAACTATCAGTATATCAGTACCAAGCCTTACTCTTAAATTAAAGCTGTCTGAGCTCTGTCAGCACCATTCACAGTCACACCTCTGGGGTACAAAATAGGAGTGCACCCTGTTCAGCCGTTTTGGCCATTTAGTTTTCCAGCCTAGTTCCTGATATGATGGGTTTGAATGACAAATTTTCCTTTTGGATGTTCGCCTTCAGCAACCCGGCAAATTTGTGTTTTACTTGGTATCACCAGTGCGAACATTTAGTCGTTTAGAATAAGCATGGAGTGATTCATCTATTTATTTTGAGAGGTTGAATGCCTGACCACAATATGTTTTCTTAAATTTTACAATTTAATAGTAGCCTGGGGTGCTGTATTAATTTTACTTTACTGCTCCAAGAAGCTAAGGTATTGCTGTTCGGTGCTCTCCTGCTTTAGTTTAGCATTACTCTGTGAGGTGAAAATAACTGCTTGGTAGCTCGGGCTTTACTCTTTCCCTTCTGTTGTATTTCTGACTCTCTGATGCTGGGCTTACCCCTCTGTTAAATAGGTACAGAAGCACCTGGCTGCTGGGAGTTTTACTAATGTTTGTCAAGAGCTCCTGAAGTGATGTTGTATAAAGTCTAACTATTTTCTAAACAATGCCATCCTTCAAAAATTCCTGTACACTGAGTCTCGGGGGAGGGAGTTTGATTGCAAACCACCACATTTAAAATTATTCTATTTGAAAGCAAAAAGCAATTGACTGCTGAAAGCTGCCTTACATGTTTTCTTCCCACCAGCCCTGTCACCCTGTACCCTCCCAGGGTCAAAACAAATCTAATCCCAACTTGTAGCAGAAAAAGCAAATAAACCCAAAGATATTATTAATTTTTATTGCAGGTTTGGTCCTCACCACTGTATGTTTATAAGGTAAACTCAAGTTTAATGGAACAGACTTACCTGTTCAAGGATTGAGTTTTGAATGGCACTTTCCCAAGTAAGCTTTCCTGAAGAAGCCAGTATTTGTCAAGCGTGCTGTCAGAGTTTTAGTACTCAGTGCTGGACAAGTGGACACGTTACATCTCAATTAAGGATGGAAGATAAATGGGTGGCAGTAAATGGAGGTCATGGGTTAGAGGCATTTAATGGAAGAAATGGAAATGAAAATTGGAAAACAATCTAAGGGATCTTGAGAAGATAAGAGCGAAGGAAACTCAATTAAAGGGAGCTATGCTTCCTCCTGCTCTTGGATTGGGGATAATTTCCTGGGTTTTGTTTCGTTGGGTTTATTGCTTCCACAGTCGGCAAAGTTGCATTATAAATAAATAATTAAATTCAATTTTACGATTTCCTTGTACTGATGCATTTCAAACAGTGAAAATATATTATCCATTTCAATTGTCTATAAATAGGCAAATAAACTTTTTCTGTCTTAAGTGCAGCCTATCGATTAGACCTAGGCAAAGCTCAAGCTGGTATTACTGAGTGTTTAAGAACTTAAAGCATAAAATACAAGGACATTTTCAAAAGCTAAAATATTCACGAATGCAAATTCGAATGCTAAGTGTTTATGAAAGCTTTGAAATGCATACAGTGATGGATTTGTAAGGCAATCCATGCAGAGAAAGCATACTATGCATTTATGGTCTGGCCATTTACAGAAGTGAAAATAAATCACTTTTCCTTTTTCCCTCTTTCATTTAGAATATATATATCTGCAAGTGTATGTGCACGTGTTTTTATACATATATTTGTCTGTACATTTATACAACAGTTCACCAAGATGAATAAGTGTGATAAAGTAATAGCAAGTTGCTGCGGTGCATAATGAACACATAGGGGTTGTGTCCACAGCAAAGCCTTTATTTTCTGTGTCTTATTTCATTAGGGCTCATGCTTGTGGTTTCCCTCAAGGGATCAGACAGTGTATATTGGTACTGCAACATCTCATTATTTACTTTATCAAGACGTTGACTTTCCCCACCTCTTTAGGGAGCATAGTCCACCTCATCATAAAACATTCTAAAATTGAGCTGCTGCAGTTTATGTGCATGCACATATATACCAGCTGGGGAATGCAATACTTACTCCTAGTGAGTGCATCTGAGCCTTGCCCTGAATAAGCAAGGCAGCATCTGTGTGGATGCTTATGTCTCGGCACCCCTTGGGTGCCAGGCTGCCTGCTTTGCTTCCTAGCATCTTGGGTAGAGCCACAACATCTCCTGTAAAAGTGGGTAGGGAAACCTGACAAAAAGTGCCATGACTTTGGAGGACTCTGGTGGGATAAGGGCTGAGTTTTATGCCTTACATGAAAGGCTATACTTTGGAGAGCAGCAGCCGGAGCACATTTATTTGCTTCACTCTGTTCAGAGCCAAAAGGAAGTCCCCACTGAGTCACTGGCACCATTCCCAATGATCACGGTAGGGTTGTCTGCATTAAGGCTTTTATCGTACTGTTCTGATTTGCCACAGTCCCTTGTGTATCTCAGCTTCCCGCTGCCTTCTGTTTTCTTGTCTGAAGAAAAGTATCCTACCTGTGGAAGACTTTTGAAGATAAATGTCAGACTAACGCTTCCCCAAGATTAAAAGAATGGTACCTTCCACCAATATACTCCAGCATATTCCCATATAATTTTTGAACCTTAGATTTATTATCACACAGAGTATGGAGAATGAAAAAAAAGCATAATTATAACCCCAGGTCCATTTCCTCTATGCAAGGTAGAAAATTAAATTCTGACTTTCTTAATGATCATGTGAAGAGTTACCATGAGGTTGCTCAAGGGGTTTGGGAAAAAATCCAACAAGGAAATGAATTCTATTTATTTCACTTTTTGCAATTGCAGATATGGCTGTAGGTGAGATGTCTCCCATGCAGAGCTTGTAGCTGTTTCTAAGACCTTCCTATTAGAAAGATGCTTAAAAGCATCTGGGACTGCTCTTGGCAATTTCTGAGGTCGTTTTTGCCATACTAGGAGAGAGTCAGCTTAGTTGTGAGCGATCTTTGAACACTGATGACTGGTTTTGGTGAAAGATCTATGCTGCTGGGATAGATGTTGGGAAATGAGAAAAGGAGGTTCAAAGAAAGTTGTGGGAGCAGCCTACTGTCTTCCACACAAAATAAGACCATTAAAAAAACCCCGAACTTTTAAGGAAGGTGAGAGTATTTGAATTACATTTAGGGCAGGATTTTGGGGCCAGTCAAGTTGTGCAAAAAGTGACTTAGAAGCTGATGATTTCTAAGTAGGCAGCTCCTCAGCCTGTCCGTTTGGGTTTCAAAAGAAAGACTAAACTCCACAGTTACTTCAATAGGGCTACAGTTAAATTCAGCATATAGTCAAGGACTGGACTGTCCTGCCCTGCCCTTTTCGCTTTGCTAATTCTGCAGGTCTGCAAGTTCAGGTCTCAGTTCGTGGAAGAGCCAGACTCAGTTCATCAGTGGCCTTCTAGCTTGCCAGCTCAGATGAGGGCATCAGGAGCGTGCTGTGTGGTTTGTGGTATGAATTGGTAGATATCAGTTTCTCATCCACCAGTTGCCAGACATCCACAGATGGTTGTGGCCCTCCTTGGTTAATACTGGAATGACAGTGTGGGTGAAAACATGACCCCATGAACCTGCAGAGGTTCAGCATCTATGCAAAGGGTGTCTCACGGGGACTGCTTTGTGAAGGGTGATTACTCATTAGTGAAAGAGATCTGGGGTGTAAGACCCATTCTTGTGCTTAGGAGTGTGACCAGAGCTGCTCTTGTGTCTGTTCAACAAGGGAAACTGAACTCCTGTCCTTTCTGAAGCAAACGGCAAGAGATGCTCCTAATCTTTTCGATGTTGACAGGTGATCTGAACTAAATTTTGGCCTCCAGGCAACCCTCCTGCATTTTTTTCTGCTGCAGCCACCGAAACTTCTGCCCAGAGCAGAACCAGCAGCTTGACATGAGTTTACACCCTCTGGACATGAAGGATGGAAGAGGGGGTCTCTTCCTCAGCCTCTCTAGAGAAGAGAGGAGAGATCACACCTAAAACCGTACTTAAGAAAAAATTAAATTTTTTGCTTCTGGGCTGTTTAAAGCAGTAGTCCTGATTTAAAACAAGCCACCTATTTTTTGAAATGCTGACTGTTGCATACCCTGGCCCCTGTATGCAAAGCCAGTGTGATACAGAACAAAAACTTTCATTTTCTGGACCTGGAGAGAGTCCTGCAAACGGGTCTAGATAAAACTTCAGGTTTCAGTGCATCCAGTCTGCATTTCACAGTGAAAGGCAAAGTGTGTTGCCTTGTAAAACAGCAATGTACTGCTACAGCATCATGGACAATACTGATGAAGTATATACTGCCTGGAGGGCCCTTATCTGCTGGAAAATTCACTCAAAGAAACACAAGGGCAATTGATTCTTCTCACAAAGCCAAAAGGTTGGCTGCCTGAGAGTCTCTTGTAATCTGAGAGTTTCTCCTCAAGCATAGAATGGGAGCAGGTTATTCAGTGCTTGCCACCCCCACGTTACATCCTTCCTGGTGCTCAGCCTGGACAGAAGCGGTGGACGTTGCTCCAGGCTCACTGGTGGTCACAGCCAGCAGATGTGCTGCTTCTAATGCCTTGTGCACATCTCTAGAACAGGCTCTTGGGTTTTTTGCATGCCCTCATGTGTGACAGTGAGAAAATACCAGGAGCTGTTTTTTCATTAGGTGTATTTTCTCCGCTCTGTGGGGATGGCAATGCAGAGGCTGTTTAGACAACAAAACAGTGACCATGGGAGTGGAGCTGAGTAGGTTGGGAGTGCTGTGGCAGCCCAGCACCATCCAGTGAACCTCCTCTCTTCAGCTGGACAGTGTTCACAAATCTGTAGTGCTTAAAGCCAGAAGAAACCAGATCATTTGGTTTTGTCCCTTTTATCTCTCTGCCTATTATATATCACTTTTATACTTCTTTACTGAGTGATCTTTCTCTAACTAAAGTATAGCATACGTTTGCCATGAAATGTTTCTCACCCAACAGTTTGTAGCCCTCGTTTGCAGATGTCTAGAGATAGGAGGAAATTATTCTGGGAATTAATCACCCACTTTAGAAAAATAAATAATAAAGAAGGGTATCAAGCTGATTGCTAATTTTATTTTTCCTGGCTGTAGTTTCCAATCATTAGATGTTGCTCCACCTTATTTTGTTAGATTAAAGAGCCCTTTACTACTTCCCAGTAATATTTCCCCATGAACTTTACATGGATTTTCTAATCAGGTTGCCTCTCCATCTTCTTTTTAATAAGTTTAGCAGATTGAAATCCTAAACTCCCTTATTGTAAATCATTGTCTCTGCTCGTCATACTCTTTGTGGAGGTCTTTTTTTGTAACCTTCTCCAATTTTTTGACATGCTTTGTAAAACAGACTCCAGAGTCATGTATGGTACCTCCAAGCAGAGGAAACACAGCTGTGCCATGCGGGGGGGTTAAACGGTACTCCGGTGCTGGCTTTGTGCATCACACTCCCCTCTTCCCTGCGGTGTTCATGTTCAAATGCAGCGTGGCTATTAAACCCCTTTCAGAAGTACCCTTTCTCTCCTTTTTGACTGCTCCTCTGGGTTTATGTTTAGATAGATAAAGGCAGATTTCAGGGTTAATGCTACTGTTTTCATAGGGTTGCCCATTTGCTGTGGGCTGAAAGAAACAGCAACAGAGGGGGGAAAAAAAAGATTACTATTTCCAGTATAGTATATAGTAATACTCTATTTCCAGTATAATATATATAACTAAAAGGTGAAAGATGTTTACTAGGAGGAATATTCGCAATAGTCCTTTGTCTGCTCTGGCCAACCATCCCCAGCCAACACTCCTCAGTGCTGAGATCCATCCGAAGGGCCAGTGCCCGTTTATGTTTTACTTGAGCCTAGGTAAGGTCAGCATTGCCTTCCTCAGTATGAGGGATCACTCGCTCTTCAGGGCAGCCTCCCCCAGCAACCAGGGTCCCCTGCACAGCTGCCTCTACTTCCCTCCACCTCGCTCACCAGAGGTACAAAACAGCTGAAGCAGGTCAGCACAGATTTTGCAGAAGGGTTCCCAAAACAACCTCTCATACTGTAGGCAGTACAAAAGATACAGAGTTCCGTGTAAAGGAAGGGGACCCTGCACAGAAGTCCCTTGCCAGGACTTTTATCAGAATCCTTTTGAGCATCCTTTGCCTTTTTTCTCCACCTCTTCTTCCTGCTTCAGCTTTGCTCCGCTTCTGATCTCATTTCTAAAATAACCGGGAGCAAACCCTTCTTTTTAAAATAGCTTCCCAGTCTTCCCAGCAGAGGACACATGGGTCAGACTTTGATCGCTTTATTAATCTACTAAAGAGGATGTTCAGAAAATCTGGGTTACTCTGGGCATTAGCCAGACCCTTTGAGAAAAAATGCCTCCGTACAAACAGGTTATTACTGAGGTTTAACAGCTTTCATTGTCAGTGCTAGCAATGTGAGGATTTCTGCTGGTACCTTCCCCACATTTGGTTTGGTTGGGAACGCTACAGAGGTGGGCACAAGGCACACAAGAGTTTTGTAATCCCGATGATGCTCAGAAAACAAGTCAGAATTCGTCGTTTGCTGTAGCAAGAAACAGACATAGAGGGATAAATGCATACAGAGAGGTTATATATTGAAGAGAATTCACAGTTTGTAATTCATGTGCGGTTGGAAACGCAGTAGCCACAAGTCCTTTAAAAAAAGTAAAAAACCCCATAATGCATAGTCCAAAGAGTGAAATTATACTATCAACTGTAGTTCTTTTGAGTTATATTAAGCATGTGTTCCCACAGCCGATCTTCCAGCAAGACTTTATAAAAGCTTGAGGTATCAGAATTTTGCACAACACCTGCCACAGTTGCAAAATCACACTTTCCATTTGTTTTTCTTGGTCCATTGGATGAAAAGTTGATCCTGCGCATGTCCAGTGAATAGAACAAAGTTCATCCCATAAACAGGCATCGTATTTTGCTGTGCCTCTGAGACCGAAGAGAAAGGTGCATCTACCTGGGTTAAAGGGATGCCAGCAGCAGCCCACATTCATAAAAGTTGAACAATACAGCTCAAGCCACACGGGCTCGCAGCGCATCCCATTTGTCAAAGCAGTGTCACGGTTTGTCCCATCATTCTCAAGTGCTTGTAGTGAGTAGGAAATGGTATGTGGTAGCAGTTTAGTCATCGCTGGGGCTTCATGGCCCCTCTCAGCCTGGTTTTACTGCAGCGTTTTATTGCATTGTTTGGCAGTGATGGAGTGTGTTAAGGTTTGACAGAGATCATTCATAAACGAGAGGGTTTCTTTATAGTATTTGTGCTTTTGAAGGCAGTTTGGTTCTTCCAGAGTTGTCCATTGTGTATTTTTTGTTTATCTATGTAAGATTATTTTTATTCCTTTTTTTTCACCCAGGCAAAAAATATTGAAGCAAGCTGAATATGGGTATTTCTTTAAATAAGTAGAGGGATGTGATGGAAGATACAGAAACCATAATAAAACCCAGTCAGGTGAAAATGTTGGCACATCTTATTTCATTTAATTCATAAATGGAAGAAGATAGAGAATTTATTTGACTAAGCCTCTGGTTCAGTGTCTTGATGATATGTTTGGAAAATTGCTCTGAAATTGATGTGTAAGTGACCTTGAAGATGTCGTATTCAAGTGATAGCTCATTTTGATGTGAAGGTGTAAGCCTTCCCCCACACCCCAAATAAAGCGAGCAAAGGAAACCAGCAGCATTGAATTTAAGCCATTTGAAGGTAAAGAAGGAAGAATCTTGCCTCAAAACTCAAAATATAAGTAACCTGGAAGGTTAAGCACCTAATCTGAGATGTGCCTCTATTTCGGTGCCATTAGGATGCTGCTTTACCGGGAAGTCTGCCCTCATGGCAGCAGTCCCATAGCCTTGGTGTCTTCTTTGGGACACCTGAGGAGCCTGTGATCAGACCCCTGAGAAAACCCAGTCTCTATCGTTGGTGGCACTGCTAATTCTGTGTGCAACATGAATATATATATGCACACACTCTATATTTATTGCTATTCATATATACATTATATATTATATATAATTATTCATACATTCATAAATACTAATATATTCATATATATTAATATCAGCAAATATGTAAACATATATATATATATATATTCGTACTATTTTGTTTTGAGGGGCCACTGGCCAGATCTAAACTTGATTATTGCCTTCAATTAGTTGAAATTCCCCTTTACCTGTAATAAATAAAGTTACATTTGTGTTTCACAGCCTGAGGCAGGGCTGGTCAGGGTCCATGCTCAAGCAGGACACCATCCCCAGCCTGATGTCAAGGTCATGCCTGTGTAAGCTCTGCCAATGGGGCGGTACCTGATTTAATGACCTCTGCCAGACCTGATCTGCAATTGCACTGTGCATAAAAGTCACACGAGTATCCCTGACTTTGGCTGTGCTGTTGGCTGGCCCAAGACCTCAGAGTTCAGAGTAAGTTTGCATACATACCTGATCTGGATTTCAGACCAACTGGCCGTGCTTCATCTAAACCATTGTGTGGTGGTGGTTTTTTCCATGAGCAGAAGCAGTTTACAGCCCCTCTGTACACTCAACGCTGTGTGCACAACAGCAGTGGTGGTCTCTCTTTTGGAAAGAGCCCACACTTGACATTGCCCGTGAAACATATGGTGGCATGTCACGTACAGTAAGAGTTGTAAACCTGTACATTATCTACCTACTTATCTAATACATTTATTAACATGTTGAATGTCCTTGTCATGATCCTAGCTGGTTGTGATATTCATGATACTGTGTGTAATAACACGGTAAAAGGTATATTTGCAGGCTAATCCAGTGTCGGTGGAAATAGCATTGCTGAGGATTAGCTTTCTAATGCTCTTTTACTGCTTCGGGAACTCAGACATAATATTCACTGCAGAAACTGCATTTTGAGGTAACAGTAAATTTGTACATTCAAACCATCACTAAAAAAGAGAAAATTAAAAGTTAAGCCCTAGACAGGAATGTTACCTGTACTGCATTGTTTGACGAGCATGGTTTATTATATATGTTATATATTTAAACCAAAAAAAAGAATACCATATTAGGATGTTCTAGGTATGTATAGCCTCACAAAGTTAATATTGCTTTTGGACTCTTTCCTGGGCATGATCTAGTCTCCATTTAAGTCAATGGGGATATTTCCATTCACTTCAATAGAAGCTGGGTTTGCATTTTAATATGCATTAAAGCCTCGAATATTTGTGCAATAAAATAAAACCAGGAGGCCACACTTTGCACAGTGGGGGGCCTTAAATGAAGGCACTGAAATAGTGGTTAATCACCAGAGTAAGGAGCCTGATTTTCAAAGCTGCCAGCTGCGAGCGGTGGGGGGGATGAGCGATAGGTCTCCTTCATGCTCCGGTTGAGTTTGTGGCTGATGTGATACCACTGTCCGTATTCAGAACTGGCACTGGTGATTCATGGCTCAAGAGGACTTAAAAAAGGAGTGAATATAATGTATGGTTTATTCTGATTCCCACTGGCTTCAGTGGCCCCAGTGCGCTGAATCCATCTGGCATCGGTGCTCAGGTTCACATCTTCATTATGCTAAAGCTGTTTAATCCTGTGGTTTATATTTACAGTTTATCCTTAATGGAAGTACCTAAATATCTGCCAAAAGAGGTATGCACTCTGCTTTTATATATACCACAGCCATTCTATGTGAAGGACCTAAATAAAAAAATATATGGGTTAGGCGTAATGTTAGCTTTCTTGAAATCATAAATTTTCTTCCTTGATTGGGTGTGAAATTCTTGTCTACAAATCATGCCATTTTGGTTGATTTTACATTCATTGGTTTGATGAATAATGGGCTTGCAGTATCTTTAAACTTTTCCTGCCTACGATAGCTCTCTGCTAAGTGTCCTTCAAAAATCACGTCTTTGCTAAATGCAAGCAATCTGGATTAGCTCTGACATTTGCATTTACATTCACAAACCTTTCCATGGTTGCCCTGTGCAATGATGTGTGGGGGCAGGATGTGGCTGGAGCTTGGGGGTAGGAGCAGGAAGGGGTCTGTGGATGTAAAGCTTTCATCTCAGTGGGGACAGATGAGGTGTGTGTAAACTCTTCCCCTCTGTATTTTAGACTGACAAGTTTTGAAAAAAAAATCATTATTCAACTGTTTTCTTCTAATGGTGCGGGGTTTTTTTGGTTTTTTTTTTTCCTAGCAAGGCAATGCAAGCAAGGACCTTTGGCTGACAGCTCAGTGACAAGCAAGGTGTTGTGTTTACTGCCATGACTGGTGGAGTCTTTGATGAGGGTCATGAATAATTAGTAGCATTTCAGAATCACTGATTTTTCTTTTCTTCCTTTGAATTTGAGGGATGAAACAGAGCCCTGACTTTTTCTCTGTCAGTAGGCATTCCTGACTCTGCCTCATTCCTGTCGTTTTAATTTGGGGACAAACCAGCTTCTGCTTTGTAGCTGTTTCACACTGAGCCCCTTTGTTTTGAAGCTGGAGGAGGAAGAGGCAGACTTAGGGCTCTGGAAATGCATTTTTATAGCACTTTGTATGGCAGAAGCTGACGTGGCCCTTGCACATATTGAGGGCGAGTCTGCAGGTGCCCTGAGTGCTGGAGTCAGGAAGGTGCACCATCAGTCTTAGTCCTTCAGTCGTCTTAAAGACTAAATGTTTTTATAGCTACTTCAACCACTAAACCTAGCATTTGCACTAGCAAGGAGCTGGCTTTGGGTGCGAAGGGGCATGCCCCAGTCTAGCAGCTGGGATCATCTGTGGGTGTGCTGCCATAGTGTCACCTGCATCCAGCACTGCAGCATGTGCTGAGGACAGGTTCTACCTTTGCTGCCTCCCACTCCTCCTGCCCTCCTCTATGGCCACTCCTGTGTCAGGCCTTGGGAATAAGTGGGCTGTTCACTTTATCTGGCCATTCCTAATTTCCCAGTCTGAGATGCAGATTTGTGCAATTACCTCATATTCCTGAAAAGAGATGAGAACAAGCAATATTTTGTCATTGAGGCTCTTTGCAACTGAATGACTGAGAAGAGCTGATGGTATTAAGCAGGATGTCCCACTGCAAAACCACTGCAGTATTTTGAAAAACAGATAATTAAGGGATTTTCTGTAATACTTAACATGTGATAGAAGTTTTTGGAAGAGTAGCAGATACTTCCAAGTCAGTCCTCTTTCTGTCTGTGCAGGAACCTCTCTGCATCTTGTTCATCATTTGCTGAAACAGAGAGTATGACTACTTTATACTGGCACCTTTTATAACACAGGCTACTGAGTCACTCAGCAAAATCACATGCTACACTATTTTTAGCATCTAGGCCAGTAACTTGGGGAGGAGAATAGGTTATATTGTCTTGTCCCAATACTAAGACATCAAATGATGGGAGATTCTGGGCCGTCCCTGGCAAGCAGTTGCTTCTGCCAGATATCCTCCATGTTTAGTATTTGCACTTTTTCTGCCATTGACTCCCAGCCATCAGACCTTGATTTGCCTTTCTCAGCCAGATTAAAGAGCCTGTTCTCCTCTGCCTTTTCCTCACCCAGCTTCTTACAGACCACCAAGTTGTCTTTTAATCTTGCCTTGAAAAAAACTAACCAGAATTGAACTCCTTTCAATGTTTGCGCTATTGAGAGTATTCATGAAAGATGATTTGACTTTTAGGAGGAACGTATGTGCAAAGCCCATAGGATGGGCAACTATGTAAACACCCAGGCTGACAGCTCCAGTAAACACTCTGTTGCAGAGCTGTGGCAGGTCCATTCATCACGCAACCTATACACAAAGTACTGTCAAACACGTAAGATAAACAAATAGGGGGCAAAAAAGAGGCGAGGAAAGAAATAATGTTTTTCTCTAATCTTTTTCTGTTTTAAGAGCCTCTTGGGTTTCTTGTGACTATAGTAAATACATAACTTTGAGATAATTTTTGAGTGGGCTGTGTCATTTGAAGTGGTCTGCTGAAAGATATGCAGCAAATATATGTGGTGGGAGAGGCAGGAAGCAAATGCAGTTTGCCCATTCTTTGTCCACTTTAATATCCACTAGCTTCTCAGTCCTATTTTTTTTGCCTTCACCCTTCATAATGCAGCATCTCACTGTGTGCCACTTGCAGGAGCCATACAGAAAACATTATCCCATTATTTTCCTGAGGAAAGAAGGAAAACAAGCTTTTAAGAGAAACAAGCACACAACCTTTGCATTGCTGGCACATTGCCGAGCCCAAGGGCTGCACTTAATTTACATATAAATGTGCCCAGGATTTTAATCAGAGATTAATGCACTCTGTTGTTACTTTTCACTTATAGTGTCTGTAATGCACGTAGTGCTTGGCGAATCGCATAGGGCAAATGTACTTGGAGGAATGCAGTGGCAAGCATATTGGTGGCTCTGATTTTTGGATTGATGGCTGGCTTTATTTTGAAGGCTGCCCTGGGCCTGAGGAAATGCTGGCTTCAGTCCTTCAGAGATACTGCAAAATCTGGCCAAGGGCGACATAAAGAGCTGGCTTACAGACTGCTTGGTTGAATTTCAGCTGCCTCATGAAGAAATGCAGTAGTGCCTCCGTGGTGTAGCATCTCAGTGGATGGGAACATCTGTTCTTCTGTCTTGTTCAGAAATGCATCTGCAAAAATCTTGGATCTTTTTTAATCACTTTGAAATTTTCAGCATCTTTCCTGCTGTTTCTTCTTACTTATTGGTTTGTTTAGCTCAGGCATCATTACCTTGTTCATGTTTCTTTTCTAATTAGCAGGAAGCTGGGAAGAGTGCACCGCAAAAGCTGTCCAAGAAAAGCCTGTCCTCCCCTCTTCTCTTCTGGCCCTGAAAACAAAGTTTTGTCTTTCTTTAGTATCTGTTAATATCTATAAGCTTTGAAGTAAGTGAGGTCTTTTCTGAATTTGTTGTGATCTTATCCAGGGATATTCTTGGCCTTTCCCATACTTTTACTCAGCTAAAGTGCGTGAGAGCCTACCTATGGACTGCCCCAGGAAAGATTTTGCGGCTCCTGATGCCAGCTCTATCAGCCTTTTTGCTTTCATGCTATAGTGATGAAGAAGCAGTGCTGACAGTCAAGTGTCATCATTAGTCTTCAGAGTTAACACCTCATATGAAGATGAAGTTTGATATTCATCTGGAAGGTGTCACTCATACATTGAGACTGATTAAATATTCGGGCAGCATGTCTATTCTTGTGGGTGCTAACTTTAGACCCATATTTGGGTAAACAGCAAGGAAGCACTTTGTGCGGGAAATTCAAGAGCATGGTAGAAAGCATTGCCGGGGCAATGGGAGGGTTTCCACGTGGAAAACCTGAAAGTGAACAAAGATCTTCTTCTTATTTATCAAGCTGCTGTGTGGTGGTGACAGGTGAAATGACAAGACATATTAAGCAAAAGGAATTAATTTATATCTGGGACCTTTTAATAAATCAAAAGTAAAAAGAACCAGTGTAGCAGACCTGTTGGCAGTTGCTAACACTTGTTCAATGATCCTTTCCTTCTGAAATACAGAAATGGAAAGTAACTGTTGCCAGGAGTCATAAAATGAAGGAATGACTCAGAAGATAGATTTATTATCAGCTCAGTATTGGTGAAATTCAGCTTCATAAACAGAGGTTAATCTGCTAAAACCTTCTGTGCTCTCACTGGGGGAAAACCCTACTTATTTCAAATTTTGTTTAAAGACCTAAAATAATTCTTCTTGTCTTCTGAATAAATCTACATCCCTAGGAGTGCTAATGTTCATCAATTTTTGCCTCATCCTTGCCCACACGGATTTTATTTTATTTATTTATTTCCACTGGTTATCATTTATTATGGGCTCTTCTCATCCCTGCAGTATAATTTCTCTTCTGGACTTGTAGGCATTTTCATCACAGTTCACTACATATTTCACCCATGTTTTCTACAGAAAGTCATTATGTAGCACAAGCTGCTGCCGACAAGAATATTTAGAATACATTCTGCCTTTGTCCTCCAGTGCTATGTTGCTCACCTTTGTTGAGTGAATAATATATCTGAGTGAGGACATGGATCTGATGTTACTAGAAAATGACCTAAGCCCATACATGGCTGGAATTGGTACTCCCTTCCCCTTCCTCTCTATATGGTTGATCAAATTGTAAGAAAATACTTGTCAGTTAAAATTAGTGTTAAAAAACATAATAAAAAAATTCCAAACATGAAAAAATTATTTAGAAATTAAAAAAAAAAAAAGTATCCTATAAGCAAGTACATCAGGCATCTCTGTAAGTGTGTGGTGAGTTTTGTGCAGCCTCCTGGCCAGAGCAGAGTTGGATGGGGGTTGTCGGGAGCCAGGGCCTGACTCCCTGGGGACAGGCAGCATCCCTTCTCACTCGGTGGGCTTCTCTGTCTTACGCCTGGGGTGGTAGTCACTTAGGACAGAAGTTACATCTTTTGCATCTTGCTGCTACCCCTCATAAAAGCAATTTAGTAAGCTTGACAGTAAACTTCAGTATAGGATGTGTTCTGCTGTGAAATGTCTGGGGAGGTTGGCACCAAGGCTGTTCATAGTGTTAGACATCAGAAGTTCTATCATGCCATCAAATCCTTCCCTTCTGCTGATGTCTCAGGAGCACAGGCCATCATTTTCATGGCTGCTCTTCAGAAAATGGAATAGACTTACCAGTTAACTTTTAAACCAAAGGTCTTGTCTGAATCCAGTGTCATAAAGGCATTAATTGCTGGTATAATTTAAAAAGCCAGATTTGATGCATCACTTGTAAGACTGAGGCTGAGGAATAAAGCAGATAAATTACTTCTGAACTTTACATACTTGTGGTTTCAGCCCAGCCAGTAACAAAGCACCACGAAACCGCTCACTCACCCCCCACCCCCGCGCCTGGCCACGTTGGGGTGAGGAGAAAATCCAAAGGCAGGCTCGTGGGTCGAGACAAGGACTGGGAGGGATCACTCCCCACTTATGGTCATGGGCAAAACACAGGCTCAACTTGGGAAAAAAACAAAATCAATTTAATTTACTACAAATCAAAACAAAAAACAAAACACAAGGGTATTAGGAAGGGAAACCAAACATCAGAACAACCTCCCCCCACCCCTCCCGCCTTCCCGGCTCAGTTCCACTCCCGATGATTTCTACCTCCTCCCCCTGGCAGCGCAGGGGAACAGGGGATGGGGGTTGAGTCAGCTCGCCACACATCGTCTCTGCCGCTTCTTTCCTCAGGGGGAAGATTCCTCACTCGTCCCCTGCTCCACCATGGGGTCCTGCCCACGGGAGACAGTCCTTCACCAACTTCTCCACCGTGGGTCCTTTCCGCGGGCTGCAGTTCCTCACAAACTTCCCTGGCGCGGGTCCTTTCTGCGGGCTTCAGTTCTTCCCGAACTTCCCTGGCGCGGGTCCTTTCCGTGGGCTGCTCTCCAGTCTCACACTGGTTCAGCCCGGTTTTTACCATGGAGTTATGGCCATCTTCGGGAGCCTCCGCTCCACCATTCACCCCCCTGGGCTGCAGGGGGACAGCCTGGTGTCTCACCACGGGCTGCAGAGCCATCAGCCTCCTCAGGCGCCCCTCCTCCCCCTCCTTCTTCACTGACTCCAGTATCGGCAGAGATGTTCCTCTCATGTCCCCACCCCCACACTACCGGTTCCCCTTCTTAAATCTGTTCTCCTAGAGGCGCTACCACCGTGACTCCCCTCCCAGAGGCAGGTCCGACATTTTGGCGCCAGGGAATTTTCCAGTAGCTTCTTAAAGGGGCCATCTCTGCAGCCCCCCTCCCCCGCCACCAAAGAAAACCGCGCTACACAAACCCATAACAATGCTTCATTATGAAGGATTCCTGGTAGGACTGGTGAGGAGGATCCCTTCCTGGCAGCCCATGCTCTGCAGAGTGGCTGAGCACAGAGTCTGCACCTTCCTTAGCAGTGCCCAAAGCCTGCCAGAAACACCTCTCTGCCTGTTCCAGTGTCTTCAAAGCTTTTCTAAGTCTTCAGGCTGTCACAGCAACCTTCAGTGCAGTCTGATACTTACTAAAAATCAAAAAGACACGCACATCCCTTATTGGTGCTGATCTTAGAACACCTCTTTCCACAGTGATTAACTGATAATGTTGTCCTAAGTAGCATCAAGCACATCTGACACTAAATTTAGGTTTCTCCTGTTCCTGTCTTGCCCTGCAACACCTCCACCACTTTCCATCTACTAATGACATGACTTGATAGTCTGCTGTTTTGGGTTTGTGTGGCGGGGTTTTTTCTGGTAGCGGGGGAGGGGCCACAGGGGTGGCTCCTGTGAGAAGCTGCTAGAAGCTCCCCCGGCTCCAAGTCGGACCCTCCTCTGGCCCAGGCCGACCCCATCAGTGACAGTGATAACACCTCTGGGAGAATATATTTAGGAAGGGGAACCTGCAGTGAGTGGTGGGATTGGAATGTGAGAGGAACCCCTCTGCAGATACC